>CAMOHE010042665.1:0-32377 GCA_946598075.1 Artocarpus hirsutus | reverse complement strand
GAGAATGAGCGAGAGAAAAATGAGAGGAAAGAGAGAGAAAGTGAAATAAATAAAAGAAGAGAGAGAAAAGTAGTTGCACAAAGCTGTGAGCAACTACACACTGTTTTCAAATCAAATTGTTTTATTAAAACTTAAATTAACAATCAAAAAGAATTTAGAATAATTTAAAAATCATAGAAAGTAATTAACACAAGGTTTCCACAAAAGTAATCAAATTAAGTTTAAAACATTTATCATGGCACACTAATTCACCATGTAACACTCCAATTCTATTTAATTAACTTCGGGGTGTTACATTAACGTACAATCTAATTCTTTTGGAAAATTCTAGGGTTTATTTTAGATGGTTAAAAAGACTATAAGCCTCGGTTTCACCCTTTTGAAGTGGGAAAAGTGAAATTGGAGGTAAAGACTTAAAGTTGCTTTACTAAAGTAAGAATTTGTGAACTATTTTTAGGTTTCTTTCTTTGGTTGCACAAATAGACTTTGGGACATGGTATAAGCATAATTTTAATGATATTCAAGGTTAGGAATCATAGAAAAATGACCTAATAAAAAGGGATTTGGTTATTGGAATGAAAAGTTTTAGAATTATGTGAATTTTAATGAATTTGGGGTTGATTTGTGGTCTTGTGAATGCACTAGAGTTTACCTTTCATTTGCAAATTGTTTTGATAAATTTTAAGCTTAAAGGGGTGTTAAAAATAAAAGGGGAAATGCTGCCCAAATTCCTAGAAAAAGTTTTTAACCATTTAGAAAACAAAAGTTCACTTTTGCCTTTAAAGCTAACTAGTTTGGTCATATTATCAATGTTTATATATATATATATATATATATATATTATTCTTTAAGGGACTTTTGGGGTTAAGTTTGGTATTTCATCTCACTACATTGCATGAATTTATGAATTTCACTAAAATTGCTATTCTTAGTAGTATTTTTTATAAGCTAAGTTCTTTATTTTTTAAGAAATACATGGAAGAGTTAAGAGGTTTAAAAGCAAAACTTTTAGTTCTAGTTTTCACTATCTTTCTTCCTATTTAATGTAATTTTGAAATAGTGGATTTATTGAGGAAACTATAAGATTATAAATGATATGTTTATAGGGCCTTAGCCCTTTTTTTTTTTTTTTTTGTTTAAGTTTGATTTAAAACTCACAATGAGCTCCTTAACACTTAAGTAACTAGTATATGTTTAATGGGTTGTAACAAAATATAAAAACCTATTTTCAGAAGAATTAAACACCGGTTCTGAAGAGGAAACCCCCCTAACAGTAATTTACATTACTCTATAACATGCGGTAAGAAGAATTTCACCTACATCACCCTAAATGTTGTATATCTTTGTATGTAGGGATATGATTTTATGTTGCATAAGTAACATGAGCATGTTTTGATTTTGAGCATTATGCAAGCATAGATTATATGTTAAAGATATTATACCCAAAATTTTATTTAAAACCTAAAGCATCTAGGAAGAAGTTTTACGAGGTCTTAGGGGCTACTTATGACAGGATCACATATTTGATGGAGTTAGTTTCGATGAAGGCTGCTCCATTCTATTGTCTTGATGGTGACTTATAGACCTTGTTATTATCTCAATGGAGATTGTCTTGACAGGAACTTACAGTGTAGGACGCTGCACGATGGCATTAAGGGTCCAAAGGAATTAATAGAAGGAAACCTACCCGTTATAGGAAGCCCTAAAGAAAAATCATGCGTACGCTATGTTTTGTGCAAAACGAATACAATGTAAGTTTTCAAAGAAAAGAAAAGCATGACTTATATGGGTCATTCATGGCATAGTGATTCATGTTACACATTAATTCTACTTATTGGGCAAAAGCTTACTTAGTTATAAGGATGTAGATAATGACAATTCTCAGCATTAGCAGTAGGACGCTAGGTAGCTAGCTGGCACATTCCTCTGAACCTATGGACTTGTGTATATGGACAAAGTTGACCTATTTTGGGACTTTTCACTATTGCTTCCTTTTGAATGACTTTAGAGGCTGTAATTATGACACAGTTGATTTCATTTTGAGATATGTATGATACTGTGTAGGTAACATCAGCCAATTTAAGTTTGTAAAGCAAAGTTATACTCCAGTTATATAAAGAGTTTCATGGTTCAAATTTTCACATATTTTTATATTATCCTTAAGTGCTTAATATTAGAATTGTAAATAATTAAGACTAATAACACTTAATAACAATATGTTATGTATTTTAATATTAAGAGCTATAACATTTAATATCAGTATGTTATGTATTTTAAACTTATATTAGATGGGTGTTACAGTTGTGGCATCAAAGTAACATCTTTTCTATAGACTATCCATATACAAAAGACATGGAGTAAGGATGCGTAGCTAATTACTAAGTTTAAGTCTTTAAAATGCATTATTACGTGATGTGCTTTATATGTCTTATCATGGTTTTATTGGCCACTATGATAATTATATACGAGGAAAAACAAATTGTATTGTAGGAAAATATGGTTCAGATGAGACATCGGGGTGATACTATTATAGAGGGTAATACTTCTATAGAGCAAGATGATGGGGATATCCATCTTGATAGACTTGTTGATTTAATGGAAAGATTTTTGTAACAGTATGTCAAACAACAAGCTAAAAGAGCCCTCCACCACCACCTCCACTTCTAACGCCACCACCACGACCACCAACAGCAATTAGAAATGAAGTTATAGATGTTGTTAATGAGGGATTCTTGTAGTATAAACTACCAATATTGGTATGGACCCTAAAATTGCTGAGGCTTGGATACGTCCCATGGAGCAGTATTTTGATTGTGCTTGAGTTACAAATGTTAATAAAGGTGCATTGTATTGTCGTCATGTTGAGAGAGGATGCTAGTTATTGGTGGGAAAATATGACAACAATGTACAATATTGCAACTATGACTTGGGAGTAGTTTATGCAATTATTGAGGATAAGTTTATGACTTTTGGCACTAGGTATGACAAAAAAAAAGGAATTTGCTAATATGAAACAAGGTACTTCAATAGTTACAGAGCATCTTAGGAAGTTTGATGAGTCGTCCTGTTATGTCCCTCACCTTGTTATCAATGAGAATCTAAAGATTGAGCATTTCATGAATGGATTGAATCCGACGATTTATAAACACCATGAAGTAGCTGATTTGGAGGAAGCAACATTTTCTTAAGTGGTTAATGAGACATTGAAAGTTGATAGTGCAGAAAAGAAATTACAAGATGTCCAAAGGGAACAAAGAGAGAAAGAAAAGAGATTTTGGGGTAATCAAAGTAGAAATTTACAGTCTGGCTCTCAAGGAAATCGAGGCTGAGGCCAACCACTACCATGGGCACGAGGTGGCCAAAAGAGCCAGGGTAATTGGAATCAAGGGCAATAAGAGCATGGAAAAAAACAAAAAGGTCCTGATCAAAAACCACAAATTCCACTAGTTTTGACTACTTAAAGAACCGCATGTCCTAAGTGTGGTAGATTTCATCCTAAATAGTCTAGGCAGAGGCAGGGAGCCTACTTTGCATGTTCTAAACAAGGTCATTTTGCTATAGATTATCCAATGTCTGCAAGTGATCAACAAAAGAAGGTTCTTGCTAAGGTTTACGCAGTCACACAGGCTAAGGCAATAGCTCACCCAACAGTTGTTACATGTGAGATACTTATTCATGGAATTATTGCACGTTCATTGATAAATTCAAGAGCCATTCACTCATTTGTATCTGTGGGGTATGTGAGAAAACTAGGTAAACCAGTAGACTAACTCAAAATTTCATATTGCATAACCTTAGCATCAGGAGATATTTTGTAGTCAAATGAGACGTTGCATGCATGCCTAGTGATAATTGAGGACGAGAATTGTTTGTTGACTTGGTGGTATTGAATATGTTGGATTATGAAGTTATTCTCTATATGAATTAGGTGACAAAGTACAATGCATTTATTGACTATGGGAAGAAAGTGGTGATATTTAGACCTCTAGAGACGGGAGAATTTTCTTTTGTGGGTAAGACTAATGGGTTGAGGACTCCTATCATATCGGCTTTGAAGGCTCAGAGGTTGCTAAATAGTGGATGTGTTTGATACTTGGGTAATGTGGTTGATACTTGTCGCGCCTCGGAGTGCGGGAGGTGATGTGGTGGTTAAATTAAGTTAAATAAATAAAAATTTAGTTAAAAACTGGATTTTAGAATTAGTTTTATAGGTAAAATGCGATAATTTTAAAATCATTTGAATCGAATAAACTAAAGAAATAAAATAAACCATCACAAAAATTAAGCAAATAAATGAACATTAAAAATAATTAAATATGAGGTGGAATGAGTATGGGTCCCACTGGCCCACAAATTGGGCACACACATGTAGTACTGATAATGTTACTATACAACCACAGCCCATAATAAAAGAACAAGTTAAAGATTTTACATGCCTTGAATTGTACTTTAACCTACCTAAATCCTCTACAGGTCGTAAGTCTAGTCGGCGGACTCTTCTTCGGTCCTAAGCTGATATCCACCTAGGGGTAAGAATTGAAAAAAAATAACAACGTAAGCGAAAGGCTCAGTAGGACTATATTTAAAATAAACAAATAAATATTCTAATAAAACTTTCTTAATAAATAAATAATTAAATAAATCAATTATGTATTTTCATTTAATAAAATTTCATTGAAAACAGTTTGTCAAGAGTATCTTTTTAATTCTCTAGGGCAAACCAAATATTCACCACCGAAGTGGCCCAGCTGGGTTTCAAGACTTGCCCCCAAGGTCGTTCACTACACGGCCCGATCTCTATTATGGCATCATGCCCATATATCTTTCTTTGATCATTAAAATCTCTGTTTACCTAATATAGTCATTTATATTCTTTATGAAGTTCATTATGAACATTTCTCAATCATTCATCGAAAATATTTGATAAAAATCCATTTTTAACTTGAATCATTTTGAAACAGGGCTAACAAAGAAAAGGGTAGAAGTCCTACCTCGATATCCATGTCGGTGTCCCACACCGTAATCCCGGTCCGCTATACGTTAGCTCTACGAATCCACGCACAAATCGTAAACGCATAGTAACTTAGTTCATTAGTACCTAACCCGAGGTATCCTATGTTACCAAATCGTCTCATGGTGTCCTAGTGTGCCATTTAGGTTCATAAAATCATTTTATAAAATCAGGATTTCAATCGTTCAAAACAGTGAAAATGGGTGAAAAATCACAAAATTAGGTTATGTTCGGTCGGCCTACCAGTCACCCAGGTTCGGCCGGCCAAACTGCACAGTTCGGCCTAACAAAAATCCAAGTTCGGTCAGCCGAACATTTCCAGGTTAGGCCTACCGGTGGTATGAATTCGGCCTACCGATACTTTGAATCTGGCCTGCCGAAGATCAAGTTCGGCCTATCAATCTGAAAAATTCTAGAAATTTTCACGCACGGGTTCTCGACCTCCTGAACCCAAATCTTCAATCCAACCTGTTTTTCAGTTCTTAGGCATAGGTAATGATCAAAATTGATAAATAAACATTATTAAACACTTTTCAACTCATTAAAACAAGATTTTCACAAAAATCCAAAAATAGAGAAAATAGAGGAAAAATGAAAAATCTTGATTTCAATCCGTTTTTGATCAAACAAAGTTTCAAATTCTAGTTATTCTAAGTTACTCTAACATAGATTGAAGCTCTTCTAAGCTTAGAAACTCTTAGATTTCAAAATGCAAGAAAAATTTGAAAAATAGAAAAACTTTTGAACTTTAAAAACTAACCTCGAATCGAAGCTTTAAAACGATGTTTTTGTTGTTGAATCTCGTTCCCGAGCCATCAATCAACTAACCCGAAACTTGAAATCAATTTTTGGTTCAAAATTTTAGAGAGAGATTGAGAGAGTGAGAGAGGAGCTGAGAGAAAGAAAGAGAGAGGAGAGAGAGAGCGAGAGAGAAAATGAGGAAGAGAGAGAAAGAGATGAAATAAATAGAGGAAGAGAGAGAAAAGTGGTTGTACAAGACTGTGTACAACTACACACTGTTTTCAAATCAAATTGTTTCATTGAAATTTAAATTAACAATTAAAAACAATTTAGATTAATTAAAAATTATTAAAAGAGTAAAATAACACAAGGTTACATAATTTTCACAAAATAATCAAATTAAGTTTAAAATACTCATTATGGCACACTAATCCACCATTTAGCACTCTAATATCATTTAATTAACTTTGGGGTGTTACAACTCTCCACACCTAAAAGAAATTTCGTCCTCGAAATTTACAAATCGATTCAAAAACAAAATAAATGCTGATACAGCTCCCGCATACTCGATTCTAATTCCCAGGTGGCTTCATCAACCCTGTGATGCAGCCACACGACCTTAACTAAAGAAATCTCATGACATCGCAAGCTAATCACTTTACGATCGATGATCTGAATTGGCACCTCTTCATATGTCATGTCTTTCTGAATCTGCACATCCTGAAAAGAAACGATCTTATCCTGCTCAGGTGAGCAGTTTCGAAGCATCGATACATGAAATATGTCATGAACATGCGAAATTTTAGGAGGAAGGTTGAGTCGATATGCAACCACACCAACGCGTTGAGTAATCACGAACGGTTCAATATATCTTGGCACGAGTTTTCCTTTCACTCTGAATCGCAAGTTGCCTTTACGAGGAGATACCTTTAAGAGTACAAAATCTCCAACCTCAAATTCCAAAGGTCGACGTCTTCTATCGGCGTAACTCTTCTATCGACTCTAAGCTGCTTTCAATCGGTCTCGAATCACGACGATCTTCTCGTTGCTATCACGAATCTCATTTGGCCCAAGAATAATCCTATCTTCTGGCTCGGCCCAACACACTAGCGATCAACACGTTCGCCCATACAATGCCTCGAACGGTGCCATTCCAATACTCAATTGATAGCTGTTGTTGTATGCGAATTCTGCCAGATGCAGATACTTTTTCCAGTTCCCGTCGAAGTTTAACGCACACGCACGCAACATGTCTTCAAGAATCTGAATAACTCGTTCGGACTGCCCATCAGTCTGAGGATGAAATGCTGTGCTGAAATTCAAATCTATGCCCATAGCCTCCTGAAAACTCCTCCAGTACCTGGCGTTAAATCTAGTGTCTCTATCTGATGTGATGGACAAAGGAACTCCATGCAATCTTACTATGTTCTACATATACAACTCCCCAAGAATCCTTCTCAAACATGTCGATCTAAATGGAATGAAATGAGCTGACTTCATTAGCCTGTCGACCACGAACCAAATCGCATCATGCCGCTGCTCCGTCCTCAGTAATCCAGTAAGAAAATCCATCGTCACATGTTCCCATTTCCACCTTGGAATAGGAAGTGGCAGAAGCTGACCTGCTGGCTTCTGATGCTCGGCTTTCACCTGAAGACAAGTCGTACACTTGGCCACGTATTCTTGAACGTCCTTCTTCGTACCTCTCCACCAATATTGCCTCTTTAAATCATGATACATCTTTGTACTCCCTGAATGAATGGCAAACTGAGACCTATGAGCTTCGTCCATTACGGCTTTCTTCGCTTCTGCGATAGCTGGAACCGCTAAACGCTTCCTAAAGTACAACGATCCATCTGCATGTATCCTCCATTCTTCGAACTGCTCTCCATTCTAAATTCACGTCCAGATTCCCTGAAGATGCTGGTCTTGCCACTGACTTTGCTTCACCATCTGAACAAGAGCTGGGGTCGTCTCCATATGATACACCAAAATATGATCGTAGTCCTCGCAACACTGTAGACCGAACTCACTTACCGTCGCATCCCTTTTCCAATCCTCGAGAGCCAAACATGCCAATATCCCTGAAGACTTCTGACTGAGTGCATCTGCGTAACATTAGCTTTCCCGGGATGATACTGCAATGCAAAATCATAGTCTTCCATATATTCCATCCATCTACGTTGCCTCAAATTCAAATCCCTATGAGTGAACAGATACTTCAAACTCTTGTGGTCAGAGAAAACTTGAAATGTTGCCCTGAACAAATAATATCTCCAAATCTTCAATGCATGAATCATCGCTACGAGCTCCAAATCATGAGTAGGATAATTTCGCTCGTGAGGTCGTAACTGTCTCGATTCATATGCTACCACGCGTCCCTGTTGCATCAACGCGCATCCAAGTCCACGTCCTAAAGCATCTGTATAAACCTCGTACGGCTCGTCACTGCTGGGAATGATCAATACTGGAGCTGAAGTCAATCGATTCTTCAATTCTTGAAAGGCAAACTCGTACTCTTCATTCCACTCGAACCTGACATTTTTCCTAATCAACCTCATCAACGGTGCTGCTATCTTTGAGAAGTCTTTCACAAATTTCTTGTAATATACTGCAAGTCCTAAGAAACTATGGATCTCTGCCACATTTCTCGGTCGTTCCCAATCCACAATGGCTTCGATCTTTGATGGATCCACTTAGATACCTTGTTCAGAAATGACATGACCTAGAAATTTGACCTCTGTCAACCAAAACTTGTACTTTTCTTTCTTGGCGTACAACTGATGTTCTCGTAGAGTTTGAAGCACAATCCTGAGATGCTGCTCATGCTCCTCCCAAGTCTTAGAATAAACCAAGATGTCGTCGATGAACACAATCACAAACTGATCTAGGTAAGGCCTGAATATCTTATTCATCAAATCCATGAAAGTTACCGGAGCGTTCGTCAATCCAAACGACATCACCAGAAATTCCAAATGTCCATACCGAGTCCTAAAAGTTGTCTTAGGAATGTCCCTTTCCTTAATCCTAAGCTGATGATATCCTGACCTCAAGTCTATCTTTGAGAAGTACCACGAACCTCCCAACTGGTCAAACAACTCATCGATCCTGGGCAATGGATACTTATTCTTCACCGTGACTCGATTCAGCTGTCGATAATCTATGCACAACCTATGAGTTCCATCATGTTTCTTTGCAAACAAAACCGGTGCTCCCCATGGTGATGTACTATTCTGAATGTATCCCTTATCAGCAAGTTCCTGAAGTTGCTTCCTGAGTTCTTTAATTTCTGCTGGCGCCATCCGGTAAAATGCTATAGAAATAGGTGCTGTCCCCAGAAACAATTCAATACTAAACTCGATTTCCTGATGTGGTGGTGATCCTGGTAGCTCATCGGGGAAGACATCTTCAAATTCGTCTACCACTGGAATCACTGCACGTCTTCTCGAAACACTAGGCTCTCCTTCTGAATCCATGAAGATAGCGTAACAAACTACGTTCTTTCACCCTCTGAGACATGCCCTAACATGACGCTCACTCATTAACTGATCACCACCACCCTGGTAGGTGATTACCGTCCCCCTATCAGACACTAGGGTCACTTTCCTAAGTTGGCAGTCCACTACTGCACCGTATTTAGACAACCAGTCCATTCCTATGATTACATCATAGGTTCTCATGGGGATTACAATCAAATCACTTTTCAAAATCTCATCCCTGATCTTTATTTTACAAGCTTTACATATATTATTCACACACACCCGCCCCAAGGGTGAAGCTATAACTAAGGGTTCATTAAATTCTTCTATTTCTAATCCCAAGGCATGTACAAATGAACTCAAAATGAGAGAATGAGTGGTACTGAATCAAACAACACGTGTGCTAAGGACTAAGAAACCATGATCGTACCATCGACAACTGCGTTATTGGTCTGGGCATCTGAACTCCCTGATGTCATCACGTGAACCTGCATTGGAGCTTTTCCTTTTCCTCTACCCACATTACTAGTTCCTAGATTAACTAGCCGATAATGCTGCAGTGATGGCGACTGGACACTAGCTATACTCGGCACTCGATACTGAGGAACATTACGCTGAAAGTCCTGCAGTTGGTGTCCTTGCACTGGATGTGATAGTTGCTGAGGAGAGAACTGATGGAATGGAAGCTGAGGATACTGTTGAGACTGAGGTAAGGTCAGAAGCTGAGGCTGACGACTAGCTTCTTCTCCAGTCTGAAGTCCTAGGCTAGCATTCCTGATCGAACAATTCCTCTTGATGTGTCCTGGCTGCTGGCAATAATGACAGTGAAAGCTGTAGGGGTTATTACGCCCGCTGCTAGATGAACTACTTGGACCGCTGTTCATGCCACCCTGTTTGCTCTTTCCCGAAGTCGGTCGACTGCTGATGCTCCTCCTGCCGCTCCTCTGTGGTCCTCCTGATGCCTTAGCCTGATTCTCACAATACTATTCGTAATCATTC
Organism: Artocarpus hirsutus; assembly: GCA_946598075.1. Taxonomy (NCBI): domain Eukaryota; kingdom Viridiplantae; phylum Streptophyta; class Magnoliopsida; order Rosales; family Moraceae; genus Artocarpus; species Artocarpus hirsutus. The sequence continues at coordinate 22,147 of CAMOHE010042665.1, read as the reverse complement.
TCTACTGATATTGCTAATGACACAAGCTCTCCAAAGTTTCAGAGTCATAGGGCAACTATCTGTCGTCGAATAGGAGCCTTAAGTCCTTCCTGAAATTTAATACACCTCTCACGCTCTGATGCCACTACTGGGGGAGCAAACCTTGCCAATTCATTGAACTTCACCTCATATTCCTGAGCTGACATATCGCCTTGCTGCAACCTGTAGATTCTGCCGCCTTTTGGTCCCTGTATCCCTACAGAAAATACCTATCATAGAACAGCTCCTTGAACCTGTCCCAATCAATATTGCCATTGTTTTCTAGGTGCTTTGCTTGCTTCCACCAGGTATTAGCACCACCTTCAAACTTATATGCTGCGAATTCCACTGGCACACCAAGCGTATCCAAATGCTTCACGATCGAGTCTAACCAATATTCTGCCACCTGCAGGTCTCCGGTTCCATCAAAAGTTGGTACAGATGCATGTCGAAACTCCTTAAAGTACATATGCCAGTGACTAGCCTCGAAATCATCTAACCTTGCCCTAGCTGCCATCTGTCGAAATGCAGCAAACATAGCCCTCATCATAATCTCATCATTTTTGAACTCAGCATTCGTGGTCGAACGACGTCTAGGTGCCACTCTTTCACTTCTGAAAATAAAATTTAGACTATCAGTGGTATTCCATTGTCGTACTTATGTGTGCACAGTTCCCAAGGTTCATAACCTTACGCTCTGATACCATTCTGTCATGCCCCGGAGTGCGGGAGGTGACGTGGTGGTTAAATTAAGTTAAATAAATAGAAATTTAGTTAAAAACTGGATTTTAGAATTAGTTTTATAGGTAAAATGCGATAATTTTAAAATCATTTGAATAGAATAAATTAAAGAAATAAAATAAGCCATCACAAAAATTAAGCAAATAAATGAACATTAAAAATAATTAAATATAAGGTGGAACGAGTATGGGTCCCACTGGCCCACAAATTGTGCACACACATGTAGTACTGACAATATTACTATACAACCACAGCCCATAATAAAAGAACAAGTCAAAGGTTTTACATGCCTTGAATTGTACTTTAACCTACCCAAATCTTCTACTGGTCGTAAGTCCAGTCGGCGGACTCTTCTCCAATCCTTAGCTAATATCCACCTAGGGGTAAGATTTTAACACAAATAAAAACGTGAACGAAAGGCTCAGTAGGACTATATTTAAAATAAACAAATAAATATTCTAATAAAACTTTCTTAATAAATAAATCAATTATGTATTTTCATTTAATAAAATTTCATTGAAAATAGTTTGTCAAGAGTACCTTTCTAATTCTCTCAGGCAAACCAAATATTCACCACCGAAGTGGCCCAGCTGGGTTTCGGGACCTGCCCCCAAGATCGTTCACTACACGGCCCGATCTCTGTTATGGCATCATGCCCATATATCTTTCTTTAATCATTAAAATCTCTGTTTACCGAATATAGTCATTTACATTCTTTATGAAGTTCATTATGAACATTTCTCAATCATTCATCAAAAATATTTGATAAAAATCCATTTTTAGCTTAAATCATTTTGAAATAGGGCTAACAAAGAAAAGTGTAGAAGTCCTACCTCGATATTTGTGTTGGTGTCCCACACCGTAATCTGGGTCTGCTATACGTTAGCTCCACAGATCCACACACAAATCCTAAACACATAGTAACTTAGTTCATTAGTACCTAACCCGAGGTATCCTATGTTACCAAATCGTCTCATGGTGTCCTAGTGTACCATTTAGGTTCACAAAATCATTTTATAAAATCAGGATTTCAATTGGGGTTCAAAACAGTAAAAACGGGTGAAAAATCACAAAATTGGGTTATGTTCGGTCGGCCAGCCGGTCCCCCTGGTTCGGCCAGCCGAACTGCACAGTTCGGTCTGCCGAAAATCCAAGTCCAGTTGGCCGAACATTTCTAGGTTCGGCCTGCCGGTGGTATGAATTCGGCCTACCGATCCTTTGAATCTGGCTTGCCAAAGATCAAGTTCGGCCTGCCAATCTAGGAAATTCCAAAAATTTCCACGCATGGGTTCTTGGCCTCCCGAACCCAAATCTTCAATCCAACCTATTTTTCTCAGTTCTCAGGCATAGGTGATGATCAAAATTGATAAATAAACATTATTAAACACTTTTCAACTCATTAAAACAAGATTTAAGCAAGATTTTCACAAAAATCCAAAATTAGAGAAAATAGAGGAAAAATGAAAAATCTTTATTTCAATCCATTTTTGATCAAACAAAGTTTAAAATTCTAGTTATTCTAAGTTACTCTAACCTAGATTGAAGCTTTTCTAAGCTTAGAAACTCTTAGATTTCAAAATGCAAGAAAAATTTGAAAAATAGAAAAACTCTTGAATTTTAAAACTCACCTCGAATCGAAGCTTTAAAACGATGTTTTTGTTGTTGAATCTCATTCCTGAACCTTCAATCTACTAACTCAAAACTTGAAATCAATTTTTGATTCAAAATTTTAGAGAGAGATTGAGATAGTGAGAGAGGAGCCAAGAGAAGGAGAAAGAGAAGAGAGAGAGAGAGCGAGAGAGAAAATGAGGAGAGAGAGAAAGAGATGAAATAAATAGAGGAAGAGAGAGAAAAGTGGTTGCACAAGACTGTGTGCAACTACACACTGTTTTCAAATCGAATTGTTTCATTGAAATTTAAATTAACAATTAAAAACAATTTAGATTAATTAAAAATTATTAAAAGAGTAAAATAACACAAGGTTACATAATTTTCACAAAATAATCAAATTAAGTTTAAAATACTCATTATGGCACACTAATCCACCATTTAGCACTCTAATATCATTTAATTAACTTCGAGGTGTTACAATACTCAAGTAGAATAGAAACTAAATGCTGAAGATGTTCTAGTGGTGAGTGAATTCTTAGATGTTTTTCCCGATGACTTACCTATATAGCCTCCGAGAAGAGAACTTGAGTTTCAGATTGAAGTGATGCCTTGTACAACTCCTATTTCAAAGTCACCTTATAGCTAGTATATTTTCAATGGGTTATAATGAAATATAAACACCTATTTTTAAAACAATTGGGCACCTGATTTGAAGAAGATAGCCCTGACAGTAATTTACATTTCTATAATACGAGGTAAGTAGAATTTCACCTGTATCACCATAAATGTTATACATATTTGGATGTATGGTTATGAGTTTATAGAGCATAAGTAACATGAGCATGTTTTGATTTTGAGCATTATGCAAGCATAAGATTTAACAAGTTTATGTAGCATCAGTAATATTTTTTCTATGGCCAAATTATGACCTTTTTACACAATAAATGAAATAGGGAGTGTTTACAAAACAAGTCATAATTTTTAACAAGTTTTTCAGTTCGCTTTTACTTATATGACTAAATTAGTATGTTTCACACAAGAAGTAAAGCAATGGTGTTCTTAAAAAACAATTCATATTTTTTACCAAGTTTTTTTTAATTTAAAATTTTTTCTATTGCAAAATTAGTGTCTTTTTTACAGGAAGTGAAATGAGGAGTGTTTAAAAAACAAGCTATAACTTTTAACATGTTTTTTCAATTCACTATTATTTATATGGCTAAATCAGTGTGTTTCACACATTAAATGGGGGCATGTCTAAGACATGAGCCATAGGCTTTAATTAGGTTGTTCAACTCAGTATCTTTTTATGGTTTACTGTCTTTTGCAAAAGAATCGAAATGATGGCGTGCTTAAAAACCAATCCCTAAGTTTTAACACTTTATCAATTCACTTTTGTTTCTACAGCTAAATTAGTGTGTTTTGAATAAGAAGCGATCCGGTAACGTGCTTAAAAAACAAACCATAAGTTCTAATAAGTTTTTCAATTCATTTTATTTTCATGGCTAAATTAGTATATTTTACACAAAAAATAAAACGGTGGTGTGCTTAATAAACAAACCATATGCTTTAACAACGCTTTCCAAATGACTATTTATGTATTACACACAACAAGTTAAATGATAGCATGCTTAAAATACGAGCCATAAGTTTTAATAAGTTTTTTAATTCACTATTGTTTCTATAGTTAAATTACTATGTTTCACAGAAGAAGTGAAACGATGGCATGCTTAAAAAGCAAGCCATAATTTGTAACAAGTTTTTTCAATTGACTTTTGTTTCTATGGCTAAATTAGTGTGTTTTACACAAAAATCGAAATGGTGGCATGCTTAAAAATGTGCCACAAGTTTTTACATGGTTCTTCAATTCACTTTTGCTTCTATGGATAAGTTAGCCTGTTTTTGCAATGTTGTGAAAGTGGGGGCAAGGTTAAGAACCAACCATAAATTTTAACAAGTTCTTCAATTCACTATTGTTTCTATGATTAAATTATTGTGTTTCACAAAAGAAGTGAAATGATGGCATGCTTAAGAGTGGAGTCATAAGCTTTAACAAGTTTTTTACTTCAATATTTTTTCCATGGCTAAATTAGTGTCTTTTTTACACAAGATGTGAAATAGGGGAGTGTTTAAAAAACAAACCATAAGTTTTAACAACTTTTTTCAATTCACTATTATTTGTATGGCTAAATTAGTGTGTTTCATGCAAGAAATAAATTGGTTGTGCGCTTAATAAATGATCCATATGTTTTAATAAGGCTTTCCAAGTGACTATATAAGTATTGCATACAACAAGTTAAATGATGGCGTGCTTAGAGTACGAGCCATAAGTTTTAAAATTTTTTTTATTTTACTATTGTTTCAATAGTTAAATTACTTAGTTTCGTAAAAGAAGTGAAACGATAGCATGACGAGCCATAAGTTTTAACAAGTTTTTTTATTTTACTATTGTTTCTATAGTTAAATTACTTAGTTTCATAAAAGAAGTGAAACGATAGCGTGCTTAAAAAATGAGCCACAAGTTTTTACAAGTTTTTCTCAATTCACTTTTATTTTTATGGCTAAATTAGTGTGTTTCACACAAAAATCAAATGATGTCATGCTTAAAAGTTGTGCCATAAGTTTTAACAAATTTCTTCAATTCAATTTTGTTTCTATGGCTAAGTTAGTTTGTTTTTGCAAAGTAGTGAAAATGGGGGCATGCTTAAGCAATGAGCCATAAATTTTAACAAGTTTTTTCAATTCACTTTTGTTTCTAGAGTTAAATTATTGTGTTTAACAAATGAAATGAAAGGATGGCATGTTTAAAAAACATGTGATAAGTTTTAACTAGCTTTTTTAGTTCAATCTTTTTTCTATGGCTAAATTAGTGACTTTTTTTTACACAAGAAGTGAAACGGGGAGTATTTAAAAGACAAGGCATAAGTTTTAATAATTTTTTTCAATTCATTTTCATTTGTATGGCTAAATTAGTGTGTTTTACACAAGAAGTAAAATGGTGGTGTGTTTAATTAACAAACCATATGTTTTAACAAGGTTTTCTAATTGACTGTTTGTGTGCTTCACATAACAAGTTAAACGGGGGTGTGCTAAAAATACAAACCATGAGTTTTAATTGTTTTGCAATTTACTATGCTTTCTATGGTTAAATTACTTTCACAAAAGATGAAATGATAGCGTGCTTAAAAAGCAAGCCCTAAGTCTTAACAAGTTTTTTCAATTCACCTTTATTTCTATGACTGAATTAGTTTGTTTCATACAAAAAAAAAACGTTGGTGTACTTAAAAAAAGCCATAAGTGTTAGCCCAAGAATAGCTATCCAAGAGGGGGGTTAAATTGAGTTTTTGAAAACTTTTACAATTATTCAAAATTTTCTAACGTAAAATGCTTATGAAGTAAATATGAGAACGACATAATATAAGCACAACCAAGCAACAATAAAATAGCGTTTAAGTAAAGAGTAAGGAGAAGAAATGCAAACAGTATTTATAGTGCTTCGACAAATATGCCTACGTCCACTGTTGCCAAGCTAAACTCCTTTGCTTGACCTCTTGCACTATTAGACTACCTTTTTGGCATGATCACTCCTTTATACAACATATGACTTGCTCAACCCAAGGCTCACCACACCTTCTTACAAAGTGACAATTTTCTTGGAGATTGTCTAACCAAGAATTCCCCAAATTTACAAGGCTTTGGAAATGCAACTATGTAAATAATGTGCTTGTAACTTTGGTACACTCACAAATATACACTCCAAAACAAAAGAGATGAAAATACAACTATGGTATCTGTTTGGAGGTGTGAGTAATTCTCAAAGAGAATATGAAACAAGTTTAGCTCAAGAGAATGTGTGTGTAATGAATGCTTGAGAAGAACAATGTAGAATAATGTCAAAATTTCACTAGTGTTCCTTCATCATTTATTGCACATTGAATGAATGGGTATTTATAGCTCCCTAGTGCTTAGAGACATATGAAAATATCAATTTTTAGTCAAAATAGCCGTTGCAATTAGAGCTCTAACAATGAAAAACTAGCTGTTATAGACAGTTTGGTAGGCCAAAAACTAGGTTCGATAGGCCAAAAGTTTGAGGCATTAAAAATCAAGTTCTCAATAATCACCAGATCAATAGACCGGTTCATAGTTCGGTAGGCCAAACTTTGAACCATCAGTAGGCCAAATCCAAGCCCTTGGTAGGCCGATTGAACCTCTGTAGGACGAGTTTGAAAACCCTTAGATCAGCAGGCTGAAGATACCTTCGGTAGGCCGCTAGAGCCTCTGTAGAAGAGGGGTTAAAAACCCCCAGATCAGCAGGTTGAAGCAAGGCTTTCTACAGGCCTATCATCTTTGGCAGGCCAACCAAACTTGGTCGATAGGCCGATCTGCCTTGGCCAAAATTGCCTATGAGACCTGTTTTTAAAACTTGTTTTACAACATCCTATTTAAACACTTCTTAAATGCTTTAAGTCAAATTGTCACATGCAATTCGAACTCAAACAATATCAAATGCAAGTATGCATGATGAATGCAATGTGAGTGTGTGCTCTTGAGCTTTCTTTTGATCATTCAATTTGACAATTGCTCACTTCCTCTTTTGGACTATAAAATCTAAATAAAAATTTGTAATCTTAAAGTCCACGTGAGTTCCTTTCAAACCTCTACTTCCACAAGCTTCCTTGAATTGCTTTCACTTGATTTCTCGAAATGTAAGCTTTGCGACACTCAAAATAATTATTAGTTTAAAAATGTATTTTACATATATAATAACAATTGCATTTGTTATCATCAAAAAAATATTAAAGTAGCTTTGTGAAACCTTGGAGCCAACAATCTCCACCTTTTTTATGATGACAAGACAATTTTTGATTGTCTTTGAAAAAGTTCAATGGCTCCCCCTTAATTTGTGCATGTTTTTCAAAATATAACAACTTGAAAACATTTTTGGAGAAGCTCCCCCATAACGTGATATTCTCCACTTTCTACAAATAGAATTTTAAAATAAAATTGAAAGAGCTCCCCCTAAAAAATATGCTTTCCTTTAAACATCAATTTCCATTACAAAAGCTAAGATACCAATAGATAAAAGATCAAGGCAAAAATGGAATATAGAGGATATCAAGAATGCAAAGATAAAAGTTTCACGCAAAGATAAAAATTTTCACAAAGAACCAGCTTCCTTATATCTCTGCATGCATCAAACAAACTCCAGTATCAATATCACAAGTACCACCAACCTTATATCTCTACAAACATCAAATAAACTCCAAATGAAAATACCAATTGTATGTAAATTATCAAAATCATCAAGAACCACAATCATTATTACTCCACAATCAAAAATATGCACATTCTCCCCCTTTTTGACATTAGCAAAAAGTAAATACCAAAGTAGACAGGATAGAGCATTGATAAAAGAAAATACAAAATTAGTCATTGAAATATTTAAGTTATCATAATCCACAAACAATGTGCATAAAGTTGCAAAGTCAAACCAAAAGAGAATCCATGAACAAAGAAAACATGATGAGGAATTTATGGTTGGCTTTATGGTCCTCCACCAAAGTGCATTTGTTGAAAAAGGTTGAGAATTTCTTATTGACCAACTTGTAGGTTGACAATGTCAGCCCCCATCTTCTGCTGGTGCTCAAAGGGGAGTTGTTGGTGCAAATAAAGCCTTTGAAAAGTAGGGCTCTTCAATGTCATCATTACCACCTTGAGCTTCAATGTTGGCCATCTCTTCTTCTTTGTCTTCTTGAACACCTTGAGGAGTAGCTCGGCCACCGGCAGGCACCCATTGACCATGCACTTCCTCAAACCCCATTTTGCTAACGGGTAGGGCACCGAAAGCATGTTAAGGTTCGTAGTGGGCTACGTCTATCTCATCGGCAATGTGTACATTAAAAGAGTGAAAGACTTTACTTGGAAGCATATCATATGGCAATCCTACGCTCTTTTTCCCTTTGGTTGCTTAAATCATCCGTCTCACTAACAAAGAAGGAAAATTTATTTTGGTACCGGTTAAAAGGCTATAAATGAGATGGAGGTCAATGAGGTGAACTTCATCCTTATGGCCAGCTCTAGGCAATATGTTGGTAATTATGAGCCTATGGAAAAGTCGAATCCCAGGGGGTAAAGAGGTGGTGTTTAGCTTTCTAGGCAACACACCATCATCATTTTCAAAAATTTATTTGGCCAAAGTTTCTTTGTCAAAAATCCATGCCTTAAGCCCATGTATATCCTCACCTTCTAATGGCATATGAAGTATTTCTCCTAATATGGTTGGTGTTAACTTAATGGTTCTATGCTTCAAAGTAACTTCAATCTCTAATGGGTTTTAAGAGGCTATAAGGTTGGCATAAAAACCTTTAACAAGCCTAGGGTAAGTATCATCTTTCATGGTAATAATATTCTTCCATCTAAGCGTATCAAATAGGATTTCAATGCCTAAACTAGCAAAATCACTAAATATGACAAACTCCCATCCATGCTTTTTCTAGTGGAGAAAAACATGACATAATGTTCATTTGAAAACTCTTCTAAGGTTACCTCTTTGTTGACGCTCTTGTCGTGATGGATTTCATGTGCTTGAAGGGACGAGAGCTTGACGCCATTGATAAATGCAGAAGATAGAGCTCAAAAGTAGAGAAAAATCACAAGTTTGTGAGGAAATATATGGAAACTTGAGAGAAAATGTGAGAGAACTCAATGAAAGTGTAGAAAAGTGAGGGAAAGTGATGGAAACACACAAAAATTGATGGAAATCACCCAAGAATTGAAGATTTGACAAGTGGGGAATGATTTTCGCACTTCTTAGAGGAGAGGCAGCTGCTTTGGAGAAAGAAAATCTAGATGGAATAGGGTATGCTCGCGATTAGGGTGTTACATACCCTGATAAATCGGCAAGCCAAACTTTTAAGTTTAGCAGGCCGATGAAAATCATCGACAGGCCAAAGTCATCAACATCGGCAGGCCGATTGCAACAATCAAGCAGCCACCAAAAATATGTAGCAAAACACTGTTTTGCCCAAAATACAAACATAAACATCTTTCAAATCATTGTACAAACATGTCTAAAAAAAATCTAACATAAAAGCATAAAGAACCACTAAATCAAGCATTGACTTCATCAAGATAAGTAATAAGTACATCAATGATCAAGCAAATGCAATTCTAAAGGATCAATCATACCAAGTCCTCTTCTAAGTTGTGAAAAATGATTTAATGCAAGAGGTTTGGTGAAAATATCGGCTAGTTGATCATTTGTGCTAATAAATTCAAAAGTGATATCCCTTCTTTGAACATGATCATGCAAAAAGGGATCTCTAATGGTATGAACCCCGCCAACTAACATGACGAGGCCCGAAATCAAATCTGGAATCAAACACCTAATCCCTTAAGACACTCGTTTGTTGAGCCTTGACCCGTAATCTAGTAAGACACAAACCAAGAACCACGGATAGGAAGAGCTACATCTACAATTGCAAGAACACCTAAAACTCTAGATGATAAGTCAGTTTGTCGAATGCCACAAGAGTTTGTCTCGCCACAAGTTTAATCTCAAAAAGTTCAAAGAGTCTTCTCAAGAAAATAAGAAGAACACAAGAAAACCTCACCAAATTCATGAATGATAATCTGATTTCTCTTTTTTAAAATAACAAAGTGTTTACAAATATATGGGAAACGATTTTTAGCCCAAAAGCCTCTAAGCAAATGCTAACTTGAAAATCGCTTAATTGGTGTTTTTCCCATGCAAAATAAAGCCCTAAAATCCAAACTTTGTTGGCTGTAATCCAATGGACATAACAAAAAAGGAAAGTAGTTAATTTTATCCCTTAAAATGCGCCTGACCTATTCTAGAATAGGGAAAATATCCAAGTTTGTTTCATGCCTAAAAAAACCAAATTTGACAACTAAGAAAATACAAAAATTACATCAAAAAAATAAATTGATGACGAGGCTCGAACTAAATGACATCGCACCCATGTGTTGATCTAAAATAGGAAAGTTTTTTGAAATTACAAGTCTGACAAATTGGCCCCACAATTTACTATAATTGTGCACCATCATCAATGTGAATCTTCTAGAACATTAATCATAGTGACTAGGCTCTCTTGAGACTGATTTGGGCCTATGCTAGGGCTCCATGTATGTGACGCATCACAAACTTATTGAATGATCCCGTTCAATACTTCCTTGAAATGCTTGGCCTTAAATCTTATGATTAGACTACTTGAACGGCTTAATGGATTACGAACATGAATCTTAACTTATGTAGCTCCATTGCTTGCATCATCTAATCTCTATATGCTTTGTGTGTGAATATAGAACCAGATTCTTTGACAAATTGATTGCACTAGTATTGTCACATAAAATTGGAGCATGATCATAGCTTAGACCTAAATCCTTTAGAGTTTCCTTCATCCAAAGGACTTGTGCACAACAACTAGCCACTGATACGTATTCCGCTTCCACATTAGAAAGTGCCATTATGGCTTGTTTCTTGGTAAACCATGAAACTAATGCAAATCCTAGAAAGTGACAAGTTCCACTTGTGCTTTTCCTATCAATTGTGCAATCGGCCCAATCGGCATCGGAATAACTTAGCAAGTCTATGTGTGTGCCATTGGGATACCACAATCCTAGGTTCTTAGTACCACTCAAATATCAAAAAATGCATTTAATGGCACTAAGGTGAAATTCCTTACAATTTGATTGAAATCTTGCACAAACCACTACACTAAACGTAATGCCAAGTCTACTAGCAGTCAAGTATAGCAAAGATCTGATCATACCTCTATATGTTGTGATTTCCACCACCTTGCCATCTTCATCTTTGTCAAGCTTGATTGAAGAGCTCATATGAGTTGGCATTGGCTTAAGATCATCCATTTCGAATAATTTGAATAGATACTTCATACACTTGGCTTGATTTATGAAAATTCCTCCCTTTGTTTGCTTGATTTGAAATCCAAGGAAGAAGTTTTATTCTCCCATCATACTCATCTCAAATTCACTATGCACATACTTCAAAAATTCTTCACATAGAGAATGATTAGTAGCACCAAAAATTATATCATCAACATAAATTTGAACAATAATTAAATCATCACCCTTATTTTTGTAAAAAGAGTTGTATCCGCTTTTTCAACACAAAACCATTTTTAATCAAAAATTTACTTAGCCTGTCATACCAAGCTCTAAGAGCTTGCTTTAAACCATACAAAGCTTTCTTTAACTTCAAAACATGATATGGATACTTTTGATTTTCAAAACTAGGTGGTTGTGCTACATAGACTTCTTCTAAAATGTATTCATTTAAGAATGCACTGTAAACATCCATTTGATAAAGAGCAAATCTCTTATAGCATGAAAAAGCAAGTAACATTCTAATAGACTCTAGACGAGCAACTGATGCAAAAGTTTCTTCAAAATTAATTCCCCCTTGTTGATTGAAACCTTGGGCCACTAGTCTAGCCTTGTTTCTTACAATAATACCTTGCTTGTCTCTTTTATTTCTAAATACCCATGTAGTACCAATGATGGATTGAGAGCTAGGCTTAGGAACAAGTTCTCACACATCATTTCTTTCAAATTGATCTAGCTCTTCTTACATTGCCAAGATCCAAAACTCATCTTTTTGGTTTCTTTGAAACTTTTTGGTTCAATTTGAGAAAGAAAAGCTAAATTGTTGCAAATATTATTGAAAGATGCTCTAGTTCTCACTCCATGAGTTGGACTATCATGAGCAATAATGTCGGTTTGAGGATAATAAGGGTGATGCTGCCAATCCTTTGGTAGTGATTGTGAAGTATCTTCTTCTTTAGGAGTTACTTCTAGTTGTTCCTCATTCTTTGGTGAAGCTTGAATGGAGTCTTCCTTTGTATCCTTTGCATTGTTTTTGATTTCTAGATTCTTCATTTGATTCTCCAAACCTAGATCATCATCATCTTTTATTCTTTTCATAGGAGCATTAGTCTCATCAAAAACATCATGCATGGATTCTTTAACAACAAGAGTTCTTTTGTTGAATACTCTATAAGCTTTGCTAGAGGTAGAGTAACCAAGAAAGATATCAACATCGAATTTTGAATCAAATTTTCCTAAATTATCTTTGGTGTTTAAAATAAAGCATTTGCAACAAAAAAACCTTAAAATAGTTGATATTGGGTTTTCTACCTTTCCAAAACTCATATGGCATTTTGTTTATTTTTGATCTAATAATAACTCTATTAATTACATAGCAAGAAGTATTAATCGCCTTGGCCCAAAAATAGTTTGGTAAACCATTTTCATTAAGTATGGTCCTAGCCATTTCTTGCAAAACTCTATTTTTCCTTTCAACAACTCCATTTTGTTGTGGTGTTCTAGGTGCCAAAAATTATGTTCATAGCCTTTCTCATTGCAAAATAATTCAAAGGCATCACTATCGAACTCACCTCCATGATCACTTATAATGGAGGTGATCATGTAGCCTTGTTCATTTTGAACTCTTTTGCTAAAATATGAAAACACTTGTAAAGCATCATCTTTGTTTGTTAAAAACAAAACCCATGTGAATCTAGAAAAATCATCTACTATAACAAAAGCATATCTTTTACCATCTAGACTTGATGTCCTAGAAAGGCCAAAAAGATCAATGTGTAAAAGTTGCAAAGGTCTAGTGGTAGCAATTTTAGAAATGGATTTAAAGGAAATTTTGACTTGCTTTCTGAATTGGCATGCATCACACGCTTTGTCTTTTTCAAAGCTTAGTTTTGTTAAACTCTAACAATATCATTTTTGGACATTTTGGAAATAACATGCATGCTTGCAAGGCCAAGTCTTCTATGCCATAAACAAGATTTGTCATTTAAAGTGAAAAAACATTGGTTTTGGTTTGAATACTTTTCAATATCAATTGCATAAACATTATTGTAACGGTCACCTATGAACACCACTTCACCATTGCAAACATTCTCAATCAAAGATCTAGAAGACTCAAAGATTAACTTAAAACCCTTTATCACACAATTGACTAATGCTAAGCAAGTTGTCTTTAAAATTATCAACCAAGTATACATTTTCAATTAAGGTAAAGGAATTGTTACCAATATCACTTATACCAAGGATTCTCCCTTTTACGTTGTCTCCAAAGGTAACATTTCCACCTTTCCTCTTAACGAAGTTGGAGAATAATGATAAGTGCCCCATCATATGTTTTGAACATCCGCTATCTAGGAACCATCTTGCTTTCTCCTTCTTTGGTACCTACAATAAAGATTCAAGTTTTGATTTTCGGTACCCATATGACCTTGGGTCCATCTTTGGTTGTTCTTTTTCCTTTCAGAACCTACTTGTATTTGGTTCCAAAATAAGCATTTTTCTTTATTGGACATGCAAAGGATGTGAGTTCATCTTTGTTGCAATATGTACACAAATATTTTGAACTTGTTGATGGTTTGACAAAGTAATTTTTAAAATACTTTTTATCAATATGTGGTTTATATCCTAAACCACCTTTGTCAAAAATGCATCTTTGTCCTCCAAGAATTAGTTCAAAATTTTTCTTTCCATTTGTAAAATTCAAAACCGCCTTTGTTAAATCATTAACCTTTTCTTTTAAGGATGCATTTTCAATGATCAAGGAATCATGCATGTTTTTCTCAACTTTCAAACTCTCTATATGTTCTAAAAGCATAGAAATTTTCTTTTTGAGAGAGGAGTTTTTGAGAGTTAACTTTTCATAATCTTCATGCAAATCATTGAAAGCATTTTTCAATTCTTCAATATCTACTTCATTATCGCTATTAGATGAGTAAGAACTACTTACATCATTGTCGTCATCTACTGCCATGAAACACATGTTCGTGACTTATCTTGGTCCATCATCGTCGTAGTCCTCAAATTATAGTTCATCCCATGTAACTTGTAGTGCCTTCTTTGACTCATTTTTACCCACTTTCTTTCTTAAAGGACAATTTGGTCTTATATGACCATTTTTTTTACAATCAAAGCAAACAATATCATCTTTAGATTTCTCATTTTGATCATTCTTCTTTTTCATACCTTTTCCACAATTGATCTTTCAATGAAACTTTTTATATCTTTTGGCAATCATTGCCAATTCTTCAAGGTCCTTTGAATTGAGGCTATCTTCCTCTTCTTATTCATTATCATCGACGGTGAAGGAGGCTTTTAGTGCTATCCCTTTCTTTCTTTTGTCATCATCTTCTTCTCATTGGTTTTGTTTCCTTGTGATCTCATGCGTTATGAGTGAGCCTATCAATTCTTCAATTTGCAACATTGATAGGTCCTTGGCTTCTTCTAGTGTTGTCCTCTTCACATTCCAAGAAGGTGGTAGAGATCGTACTAGTTTTCTTATCAATTCACTTGTAGTAAAGTTCCTACTAAGGGATTTCAAACCATTAACAATATCGGTAAATGAGCATACATATTGGTAATAGATTCATGATCCTTCATTTTAAACATTTCGTAATCATGAAGAAGAAAATTAATTTTAGTCCCTTGGCTTGGTTCATTCCTTCATGAACAACCACTTCAAGAGTGCACCAAATTTCTTGTGAGGTGGTCAAGATGTGATTCTTTTGAACTTATTTCTATCAAGAGCACAATATAAAGTATTTACTGATTAGCATTTAAAGAAATTCTCCTTTTATACTCATCGGTATATTCTTTACATTCTTTAGGGACTCGACCTTTTTCTATCTCTTTCATAGGTTGAAAAGGACCATTTACAATAACATCCCAAAGATCAAAATCAACCAATTGTAAATAAATAGACATTCTAGTTTTCAAATAATTGTAGTCAGTGCCATTGAAAAATAGAAGTCTATTTGTGGATTGAACTTCTTCTCCTTAACTAGCCATGCTCAAGATTGTAAAATCTTTTTGAGAAATTAAAATGAGCTTTTGGCTCTGATACTAATTGTTAGCCCATGAATAACTACCCAAGAAGGGGGGTGAATTGGGTTTTCAAACGCTTTTACAATTATTGAAAATTTTCTAAAGTAAAATGCTTATGAAGTAAATCTGAGAATGAAATAATATAAGCACAACCAAGCAACAATTAAATAGCAATTAAGTAAAGAGTAAGGAGAAGAAATACAAACGCTATTATAGTGGTTCGACAAATGTGCCTATGTCTATTGTTGCCAAGTTAAACTCCTTTGCTTGACCTCTTGCACTATTAGACAGTCTTTCCAGCATGATCACACCTTTATACAACTGGTGACTTGCTGAACCTGAGGCTCACCACTCCTTCTTACAAAGTGACAATTTTTTTAGAGATTGTCTAACTAAGAATTCCCCAAATTTACAAGGCTTTGGAAACCAAACTATGAAAATAATGTGGTTGTAACTTTGGTGCACTCACAAAAATACACTCCAAAACAAAAGAGATGAAAATACAACTATGGTACATGTTTGGAGGTGTGAGTAATTCTCGAAGAGAATATGAAACAAGTTTAGCTCAAGAGAATGTGTGTGTAATGAATGCTTGAGAAGAACAATGTAGAATAATGCCAAAATTTTACTTGTATTCCTTCATCATTTATTGTACATTAAATGAATGGGTATTTATAGCTCCCTAGTGCTTGGAGACATTTGAAAATATCAATTTTTAGTCAAAATAGCCATTGTAATTAGAGCTCCAATGGTCAAAAAACTAGCCATTACAGACAGTTTGGTAGCTCAAAAACTGGGTTTGGCAGGCCGAAGTTTGAGGCACTAAAAATCAAGTTCTCATGACTGGTAGGCCAGTTCATAGTTTTGCAGGTCAAACTTTGAACCATCAGCAGGCTAAAGCCAAACCCTCGATAGGCCGATTGAACCTCTACAGGACGGGTTTTCAAAACCCTCAAATTGACATGCCAAAGCAGGGTGTTTGGCTAGCCGATCTTTGAAACTCTGGTTGGCCAAAGATACCTTCGGTAGGCCACCAAAGTCTCTATAGATGAGCGGTTAAAAGCCCCAAGATTGGCAGGCCAAAGTAGGGCTTTCGACAAGTCGAGCATCTTTGGCATGCCGACCAAACTTGGTCGGCAGGTTGATCTGCCTTGGGCCAAAATTGACCATGAGACCTATTTTTCAAACTTGTTTTACAACATCCTGTTTAAACACTTCTAAAATGGTTTAAGTCAAATTTTCACATGCAATTCAAATTCAAATAATATCAAATGCAAGTATGCATGATGAACGCAATGTGAGTGTGTGCTCTTAATAAAAACTTGTAATCTTGAAGTCCACATGAGTTCCTTTCAAACCTCTACTTCTACAAGCTTTTTTCAAATGCTTTCACTTGATTTCTCAAAATGTAAGCTTTGTGACACTCAAGATAATTGTTAGTTTAAAAATTTATTTTGCACATATAATAAAAATTGTGTTTGTTATCATCAAAAAAATATTGAAGTAGCTTTGTGAAACCTTGAAGCCAACAATAAGTCTTGACAATTTTGTTTAATTTAATTTTGTTTCTACAGCTAAGTTAGTTGTTTCGCAAACTAGTGAAAATAGGGGCATGCTTAAGAAATGAACCACAAATATTTGTTAGACTTTTAAATTCGCTATTGTTTCTATGCTTACTATGTTTTAGAAAAGAAGTGAAAGGATGGTGTGCTGAAAAAACAAGTCATAAGTTTTAACAAGTTTTTTTACTTCAATACTTTTTCTATGGCTAAATTACTGTCTTTTTTACACAAGAAGTGAAACTATGAGTGTTTTAAGACACAAGCCATAAGTTTTAACAAGTTTTTTTTATTTACTTTTATTTGTATGGCTAGATTAGTAAGTTTCACATAAGAAGTAAAACTATGGTGTGCTTAATAAATGAGCCATATGTTTTAACTAGTTTTTCCAATTGACTACTTATGTGTTTCACACAACAAGTTAAATGGCAATATGCTTATAATGCAGTCCATAAGTTTCAAGTTTTTTTAATTAACTGTTGTTTCTATGGCTAAATTATAGTGTTTCACAAAAGAAGTGAAAGGATGACGTGCTAAAAAAATGAGTCATAAGTTTTACCAAGTGTTGTTTTTAATTTCAATATTTTTTCTATGGCTAATTTAGTCATTTTTTACACAAAAAGTGAAAGGGAGAGTGTTTAGAAAACAAGAGATACGTTTTAACAAGTTTTTTCAATTCATTTTTATTTATATGGCTAAATTAGTGTGTTTCACTCAAGAAGTCAAGTGGTGGTGTGCTTGAAAAACAATTTATATTTTTATCAAGTTTTTTTAATTTAAAATTTGTCTATGGCTAAATTAGTGTCTTTTTTACAAGAAGTGATATAGGGAGTGTTGGAAAAACAAGCAATAAGTTTTGACAAGTTTTTTCAATTTACTTTTATTTCTTTGGCTAAATTAGTGTGATTCACACAATAATTTAAATGGAGGCATGCCTAAGACATGAGCCTTAACTTTTAATAAGGTTGTTCAATTCACTATCTTTCTATGGTTAAATTACAGTGTTTCACAAAAGAGGTGAAACAATGACGTGTTTAAAAAACGTGCCCTCAGTTCTAATGTCTTTTCGATTCACTTTTGTTTCTATGGCTAAATTAGTATGTTCCATACAGGAAATGATCTGGTGTTGTGCTTAAAAGACAAATCATAAGTTTTAATGAGTTATATCAATTTACTTTTATTTGTATGGCAAAATTAATTTGTTTTACGCAAGAAGTAAAACGGTGGTATGCTTAATAAACAAGCCATATGTTTTCCCTATGTTTTCTGGTTGAATATTTGTGTGTTTCACACAACAAGGTAAATGGTGGCATGCTTAAAATACGAGCCATAAGTTTTAAAAAGTTTTTTAATTCACTATTGTTTCTATAGTTAAATTACTGTATTTGACAAAAGAAGTGAAATAATGGCATGCTTGAAAAACAAGCCATAAATGTCACAAGTTTTTCATTTCACTTTTGTTTCTTGGGCTAAATTAGTGTGTTTTCACACAAAAATTGAAATGGTGGATTCTCTGACACTCATGTTCAAACTGTTGCTAATTAGTTAGGTTTTACAAAGATGTAGTCTATATTTAAGAGGCAAAAAAATTGTGATTTGGATGAAATTTTACAGAAATATTCATACATATGTTAGGTTATGATCTGGAAAATTTCATTGTGATTTGATGAATATTTGATGAGTTCTTGAATTTTCTTTAAGATAGGTCTCTATGGCTGTTAAATTAGTGAATTCTTGACTTCTTGCTTGTGTGACCTATTTGTTTGACCAAACGACGTATTTCATACAACAAGTTAAATAGAGGCATGCCTAACACATGAGCCTTAAGTTTTAATAAGGTTGTTCAATTCACTATCTTTCTATGGTTAAAATTATAGTGTTTCGCAAAAGAGGTGAAATGACGATGTGTTTAAAAAATGAGCCCTAAGTTTTAACGTCTTTTTGATTCACTTTTGTTTCTATGGCTAAATATGTATGTTCTACACAGGAAATGATCTGGTGATGTGCTTAAAAAACAAATCATAAGTTTTAATAAGTTATGTCAATTTACTTTTATTTGTATGGCAAAATCAGTGTGTTTTACACAAGAAGTAAAGCAGTGGTATGCTTAATAAACAAGCCATATGTTTTCTCTACTTTTTCTGGTTAACTCTTTATGTGTTTCACACAACAAGTTAAATAGTGGTGTGCTTAAAATACAAGCCATAAGTTTTAATAAGTTTTTTAATTCACTATTGTTTCTATAATTAAATTACTATATTTGACAAAAGAAGTGAAACAATGGCATGCTTAAAAAACAAGCCATAATGTCACAAGTTTTTTCATTTCACTTTTGTTTCTTGGGCTAAATTTGTGTGTTTCACATAAAAATTGAAATGTTGGCATACTTGAAAATGTGCCACAAGTTTTAACAAGTTTCTTCAACTCACTTTTGCTTCTATAGCTAAGTTAGTCTATTTTCGCAAAGTAGTGAAAATGGGGGCATGATTAAAAAACAAACCATAAATTTGTTTGTATGACTAAATTATTGTTTTTCGTAAATGAAGTGAAGGGATGGTGTGCTTAAAAAATGAGTCATAAGTTTTAACAAGTTTTTTACTTCAATATTTTTCTATGGCTAAATTAGTGTCTTTTTTACGCTAGAAGTGAAACGGGAGAGTGTTTTGAAAACAAAAAATAAGTTTTAACAACTTTTTTCAATTTATATTTATTTTTGCGGCTAAATTAGTGTTGTGATGCTCAATGTTCTCACATACTTTGTTGGTCAATGCATTGCATGATTTCATGACACTAATTGCATTATATAATATTTTATAATGATTTGAGATGTGTTTGATTATATTACTAGCATATATCATTTTCAAAAGTTTGTTTCCTACAATTTCATTTAAATATATAGCTACATGACTTGGGATTTCTTACGGTTAGATCTGGCTGGAAAAAAATAAAAAAGTGAATTCTAACGGTGTTTGATATACATTTATAATTAATGAGTTGAAAATAGGAGTTCAATTATGGTTTTAAGGCTATTTATGCTGAAAATGCCATTTTATGTAAAGTCAAGTTGTGTATGTGTTTTGAAGAATGATTAAAGGAGATTTTATGACAGGTAAGGAATCATGTAGAATGTTATCAAGAATGATACAAAGTCTCTTATAAGAGGATGATATGTATTTTAGTGGTAAGTTTACCTTAAAACCCTATATAAGTGACCTTTTCGGTATTCAAATGTACAAACTTAATTAGGGTTTTGAAAAGTTGGGAATTGAGTAAGGAATCATTTTATCCAATCCTTGGGTGTATTTGAAAAAGATTTAGAAATTTTGGTTTAGTTTTAGTGGAAAACTATCAAAGTTTAGAAACTAGTATTTTCAGTGTACCGAAATTTTGGCATAAGTACACTTAAGTTAGTAAGTCAAATGAGTGGCTATGGTTTAGCTTTTAATTAGGGTTGTGTGTGAAAATTATCAAAGTTTAGAAACTAAGTAAGTACACCTAAGTTAGTAAGTCAAATGAGTGGCCATGGTTTAGCTTTTAATTAGGGTTGTGTATAACCATTTTAGGCACTAAATAGCTGACATGTAAGTTGCCAAAAGGGGGCACTAATCAAGCTACTAAGAGAGTTCTTAAATGTTAAGTAATGTGAGGTGTATGTGTGGCACTTTAAAAAGAATTAAGCAAGTAGGTGAGCTCATTTTAGCTCTTTTTCTCCCAAGTCTGACCATTCTCTAAAGGAAAACTCCATTTCCAGCTAGGGTTTAAGAAGAAAAGCCCATCTCTAAGTGTTTTTGTCGAGGTTTGAGTGGTGATAAGAGAGAAAAACTAAAACTAGTTAAGGTAAGCTTGATGTTGTGGTTTTGAGTTTCAATCTTTCAAGATAAAGGATTAACCTACAATCTGAATCTTTTGGACAATTCTAGGTTTATTTTAGGTGCTTAGAAAGACCATAAGCCTTAGTTTTATACTTTTGAAGGGGAAAGTGAAATAAAAGGTCAAGAGTTCAAGTTGCTTCACAAAGGTGGGAATTTGTGAACTATTTTTAGGTTTCTTTCTTTGGTTGTGTAAACAAACTTTGTCATATGAACATTGCCAATAAAGTGACGAGACCCTTGAATTAAATAAGCCTCCAAGATCATTTAAAAACAAGTTTGTATGAAACCGCGACTCATAGATTATATGTGAAGCAAGAACCTTGGCATAAAGAAAACGCCACAATCAATTATGATACGATTGACTTATAAGTCAAGGGTGAATGCCATAGAAATTCTAATAAGTTTGAAAATTTCTCAAAGAAACAAAGAGAACTTTGATCTCACAAAGTATGAATAAAATCTGAATTATGTTTCATTCATTGAGCCAATGGCTATTTATAATACGAGATAAACCATGAATTTAAGGAAACAAAATTTCTAAATAATCAGCCATTGAAAAAGGCCTATACCTAAAGGAAACTAATAAAAAATAGAAATCAAGTAATTAAAAAGAAAAGGAAACTAATCCTAATTAGCTTACACGCATTTTTCCAAAATAGGGAAGCTAAAGTAGCACCTAAAGAACAAAAAAGGAAGCTAACTTCTCAATCAGGAAATTGCCACCTATTCTAAATGGAAGCTACTCAAATTAAAAAGAAGGAAAGTTCTCACATTGGTATGCAGGACTTACAATTCATGAAACTTCTAAATTTTGAATAAGGAAACTAGTTAATTAGGAAACTAACCAAATGGGAAACTAGCTGAAAATTTAGAGGTACCATCTTTCAAGCCCTCTTTGAGAAAACTTTTCTAAAGTATTTCAAAGCTTAAATTTTGGTAAACCACACTTGTTGTAGGCATTTTTCATCTTTCTTGGGCTTGTACAAATTTTTCTTAGTTCAAATGCTTTGAATCAGCCCATTGAGATTGTCTTTGAACCTTTTAGCTCTAGCCCTTGTAATCAGCCCTTGAATTGGATCCATACTCCATATATTAGGTGTGTACTTATCATTTCCTTCTTGAAAAGGATTTGTCCTTAAATCTTCACTTGCATTAAAAGGAGTTAAGTGAAAACATTAAAAGTAAAACTAACATTATACTCACCTGGTAGATCCAATTTATATGCATTGTCATTGTGCGTTCCAAGACTTGGAAAGGTCCATCCCCTCTTGGAAGCAACTTAGAATGCCTTTGTGCCACTTTTTGCATGGTGCAACCAAACCCAATCTACAAGTTCAAAGATTAACTATTTGTGCCCTTTGTTAGCTTGTTTTGCATATTGCTCTATTTTCCTCCCAATGTTGAGTCTTGCTTTCTCATGTATCTGCTTAACAAATTCAACCT
>CAMOHE010042664.1:0-41155 GCA_946598075.1 Artocarpus hirsutus | reverse complement strand
TTGTTCTTACGTTCAGCTATTCCATTTTGTTCAGGAGTATCTGGACACAATGATTGGTGTAAAATTCCTTTTTCCTTTAAGAAAACTTCTAAAATTTTATTAAAGTACTCTGTTCCATTATCAGATCTTAGAATGCTGATTTTTGTTTGAAATTGGGTTTCAATCATTTTGTAAAAATCTTTAAAAATCTTTTCTACTTCAGATTTTTCTCGCATTAAGTATACCCAACAAAGACGTGTATGATCATCTATAAAGGTTACAAACCATTTTTTTCCAGAAATCGTTGTCACTTTTGAAGGTCCCCAAACATCACTGTGAAAAAGATAAAATGGTTTAGATGCATGATAAGATTTTGGAATATAAGTTTTTCGTTGGCTCTTTGCCAAAAAACAACTTTCACAATGAAAAGATAGAGGATCAATCTTTTGAAATAACATAGGAAACAAATGTTTTAAATAAGAGAAACTAGGATGGCCTAATCTGTAATGCCAAACCATTATTTGATCACGAACAGAAAGAGAACTTATACTACTTAATCCTTGAGCCATTTTATTACTAGATAACTCATCCCTGAAATAATAGAGACCATCGATCATCCTAGCACTGCCAATCATCTTCCCCGAGCTCCGGTCCTGAAAGATACAATGGGAATCATAGAAGACAACACAACAATTAGAATCTCTAGATAGCTTACTAACGGAACAAGAGATTACAAGCAAGCTTAGGAACATGGAGAACAGATTTAAGATCTATTCCCTCAGAGATTTTTATTCGGCCTTTTCCTGCAATTGGTGAGAAGTTACCATCTGCTATCCTAATCTTTTTATGCCCAAGACAAGGTGAATAGGATTCAAACATATTTGAGGAATTGGTCATGTGGTCAGATGCTCCAGAATCAATAATCCACGGAGCAGATTTTAAAAAACAGGATAGAGCATAAAATTTGTTACCTGTGTGTGCCACAGAAACACTAGGAATACCGGATGTTGAGTTGGATTTCAACAGTGCAAAGAGATGCTCCATTTGCTCCTTGGTGAAGGGGCTGGTGTCGGCCTCATTAGCAGTAGGGATGGCCCTGCTAGTTTTATCTCCTGTTTTTCCTTTCCAATTTGTAGGTTTCCCATGGAGTTTCCAACAGTTCTCATGGGTATGACGAGGCCTCTTACAAAAATCACACCACACTCGGGGTTTTTCATCAGGTTTGTGCTTAAGAACGGAAGAAGCAGAGGCTTTGCTATGACCTCCACCCGTGGTATATAAGGCTGAGCCTTCAACAATATTTCCAGGTCCCTTCTTTCCCAACATCACATTCCTCCGACTTTCCTCTCTCCTTAGTTCTGAGAAAACTTCACCAATTGAAGGTAGGGGTTGCCTCCCAATAATTCTTCCCCTCACCTCATCAAACTCAACATTAAGACCGGCCAAAAACTTGAAAATCCGACTGTCCTCCATTGTCTTTTTATGATGACGTGCATCCTCGGTGGATTTCCACTCATAAGTGTTGAAGAGGTCAAGGTCTTGCCAAATCCACTTCAAGGAATTGAAGTACTTTGTGACACTGTCCTCCCCTTGTCGCATCTCCCCGAGTTTGAGAGTTAACTCAAATATTTGTGATTGATTCCCTAGGTCTGAATACATCTGATTTACATTCTCCCAAAGCTCTTGTGCTGTTGGATAGCACATGTAATTAGAGCTAATGTCTTCCTCCATAGAATTCACAAGCCATGTCATCACCATAGAATTCTCAGCATCCCATGTAGCATAACTTGGATCATCCACTGCAGGAGCCTTCTTTTCACCTGTCAAGTAGCCCATCTTTCCACGTCCTCTGATGTACATCCGGACTGATTGAGACCATCTCAAAAAGATGTCACCGTTCAAGCGAATTGTGGTGATCTGGACAGAGTGAGATTCCGTGGTGGTATTACTGATTTTTGAAGAATCAGTGGTATTGGGATTATTCAAAGAAGGTTGGGAAACAACAGTGGACTCGTTTGAAGTTTCAGACATGGTTTCAGAAGGCAGGAATAGAAAGAAAGAGAGGAAGAAGGAGAATTTTCGACAAACAACTTGCTAGCTCTAATGCCAACTTGCAAAAGGTCTTTCGGGAATGAATTTCTTTCATTAAGATTGTTCTCTTTATAGAGTTTACAGTATGTACACAAATCCTACCAAACAAGAAATTAAAGCATTCATCACTAATTTCATGGAGAGAATAATTCCTAACAATTATTTTCCTAAAATACAAAGATTGACAACTAATAAGATTGACAACTAATTAGCTAATCTACAGATTGACGACTAATTAGCTAATTTACAGCTGTACAAGATTGTTACCATTTCCAACAAAAAATAGGCAAGGACAAGAAGGAAATAACAGGGATTAAACATATTCTGGATGAAGCTCGTCTGAAAAATTTTAAACCACACAACATATGCATAATCCTGGTCCACCTCCTGCACATTTAACTTTGAACATACACACACGAACACAACTGCAGTAGCAATCCATAGATGCATGCAACCCAGGCCAAATACACTCCTGGAACACCTTAGACCGGTTTAGAAAGAAAGGCTTATTGCTGATGATTTAAAATCACTCAGTGGGTGGTTGATTAAAACCTAAAGGGGGAAAAAACAAAAAAAAAAAAAAGCAAAACAAAACAAAAAGCAAAACAAAAACAAAAAGCAAAACAAAAACAAAAACAAAAAACAAAAAACAAAACAAAAAACAAAAAACAAAAAACAAAACAAAAACAAAAACAAAACATGAAAAACATACAAACTACATGTTGGAGACCTAAACTCCAAAATGCAGTAAAAACAGTAAATAAGGATTAATTTAGCCTGCTCCACATTACTTGGAATGCAGACTTGTTGATCCACGATCGTATATGTTAGTGCTACCAGTACAAGCAGAAACAAAATCAAAGATAACCCACATGCCTTGCCTTTTTATTCTCTTGTTCACCCTTCATTGGTAGAGTACCTCCATCAAAGACAAGAATAGGTTTGACGCCATAGTGCCGCAGCAGATTTACTCTATGCATGCAATAGTCAATGTGCCTAAATATTGGAAAGAGAAAACAATAATATTATTGTTAGCACACCTCCTAATAGCTTAAGATTTTAGGAGAATTGGTAAACTGACAATTATGATAAGATAGATCTGTTGTATGTTAATTTATCAGTCATTGAACATACAAAATTGTCTGAGGCAGTATTGACTGTAGTTTTTAAATGTTTCACTTAAGCATCACACAATGTCCAGTAATTAGTTGCCAAAACCTAAGACTGCCATTCCTAACGTTCAAATAAATCCAATATATCCTTTTATTGTTGAAACATATTCTTTCCACTCACTGAAACAGTGAGTTAAATACTTCCATTTTATGGATGCAGACAAAATCAAAGCCCTTCTCTCGCCGTTGGTATAAAAAATGCAAAAAATGCATCGCAATTCGCAAGATGCCTCATTCAATAATTGTCATTTTAAACAATTTAACATGATTCTTTCTGTATTCAATGACCTTCATTAGCTTGTTGAAGCCTTCCTTCGACCCAAATTTCCAGCTTCTAAAACACCGTTTACAAATTAAAATGGGGCTTACATGAATTTTATTTAAATATGATAGGAATAATAAAAACTTAACCTCCTATGAATATTATCAAAATGTTCATTTCATGTCCTGATTCAAACGTGTTGCACTTACTTAACACGATTTCTAAAGCGTGTGGGATTGATAAAGCTTTCCTTAAAAAGATGAACACAGCATTTGATAAAACACAAAGAAGGTTTTTGTTATTATCAAATTCAAACAACAACAATGACAACAATTTTAGTCATAATAAAGGGGAATGGATGATAAATGGTTTTACAAACTTCAAGTTTCCAAGAAGCCACCAGAGCAAATAAAGGGGTTTTTCAACAATAAATGAATCCCGCGGACTGGGGATAAAAATCAGAAATTTCATCAACACAACCGAAAAAAAAGAATGCCCATAACGCGAAATACACTATATGCCCCAAAAAAAGATTACCCATGTCTCAAAAGTTTGTAAAAACTTCAACTACAGAAACCCATTTATCCCCAAATGACGAAGAATCTGAAGGAAACACCAAAAAAAAAAAAAAAAAGACCTGCAGGTGGGAAGGCCTTTGCAGAGGTGTTTGCCCAAGAACAGGTGTCCACAGCCACGCAACATCCCTCCAATTCCTTTATGTGAAACAGCACCATTATCGATTTCAATAGAGGCAAAAGCCCTTGAATCCCCATTTCCCTTGCTCTCTTGAAACCCCTGCAAATTCCGACCTTGGCTGGTTCAATGGCTTCTTCTGCTACAGAAATGGCGGATTATTTATTTGCCTTCTTTTTTCTTCTCTCGCATTCTAGAGAGAGAAAAGAGAGGGTTATGAAGGCTTGGGAAAAAAATGGCGGGAATGTCATATGTTTGGCTATGAAAAGAATTTGTTTGGCTCCGCTCCATGATGTCTCGTTGTACTATCAACGCCCTATCGTTTTACACACAGAATGGCTGAATTTTCTGTTCAAAGTTGTACGCAGGACTCGTTTCAATGTCGTTCAAAAGAGATAAATGACATGTCATTTTTATTGATGTCGTTTTTTGTCTTGATAACAAACCGTGTCGTTTTCTGAATCTATTGTGTTTGGAAGTTGTCAAAAAAAGAAAAAAAGGAGGGAAAAAAAGGGCAAAAGGTTATTTTCAAGACAATGTGGACCATTTCCAAATGAAAATATTAATATCAGAGTCATATTTACCACTGATTAGTATAAAAATAATATATCTAATGTGTTATTTTATTTTGTGTTTTAATACAAAATATTATTTAATGTGTCATATTTATTTTTTGTCATAATTATTAAACTTTGAAACTTTCAAAAATAAATTTTTAATATACTAAAATAATTAAAAATAAAAATATTGTAATTATTAAAGCAAAAAGTCAATTTATCAACAAATAGTATTTAAATGTCAATTTCCTATATGTTAACATTGATAGTAAATTTGTCATCAAGTTTAACATGTAGCCAATTTAACATTAAAAATAGTATTGCAAGTGTTTTTTTAACTCAAATGCCAAATTTTCCATCAGTACATCATAGTATTACATTAGAGATGTTTCGATGAAGCATTTCATTCTTAGACTTTCAATCAAGATTTTGTTAAGAGGATATCTATTGACACTCTTTATTTTACTTTTCATACTTCAATTCTTAAACCACAATCCAATTACTTGTTATATTCCCCTAAAATACCATTAAAAAAAAGCCTTTACAACCAATATTGTTTTTTTCCCTCCCTTTTCCATCTACCACCAACCAACCAAACCCACATGATAATTCCAAAAAATACGACCAAATATAAATTAAGCATTAAAAATTCATTTTCAACTCTATAGTTATAACACACTATTCACAAAAATATAAGCCACATTCTAATATGTAGTATGCTTTTTAGACTAGATCTCACTATTTTATTAGGTGCAGGTTTATAACCCTATAAGGTTAAGCAGGATTGCTCACATTGAAAAATCCTTTTTATCCCCAGAGGTTATAACCTTGCTCTTAAACTTTTAAAAAAAGCATTCTCTCTCTCTTTTTTTCCTTTTTTTTTTTTTTTTTGGCAAAGGATGCATGCTTTATAAAGAACAAGAGTACATATGTCATCGATTAAAAAAATGTAATTTTATATATTATTAATCTAAGAAGCATTTTTCCACCAAAAAAAAATCTATCCTTATAACTTCAACTAATCTGATGATTTAAATTGTTAAAAGTTAATTAAAAGATAACTAATTAGAGTTTATTTTGTGCTTTTAAAGCAAAAAGTCTCACCTACTTATTATTAAGAAGTGTGAGGCTTAATTTTTCACTCTTCAAATAATCACCCAAAATTTTTTAAAGGGGAGCAAGCAAGAAAAAAAAAGAGAAAAAAAAAGCGCTGTAGTGTAAGAAATCAGGCGTTGGCATGTGGAGCAACAAAGAGGGTGCATTGGAGCGCCAAAAAAGTGCACAAGCGCATGCGAGCAAAAGACAAAATACAGCAAAAAAGTTACGTGTGGCCGCGCATGTTGGACTGACGAGAAGCTGGCTCCTTTTTCTAAGTTTTTGTTTCCTCTTTCTAAAAATCTATAAATAAGACATTATCGGACTTATGTGTATAACTTAGGAAAAAAATAAAAAAAAAAGAGAAAGAAATCTAGAAAATGATTGTACAATTTTTCTCTTGTAAACATTCTCGTTGTTATAGTGAATTATTCTGTAGCAACTAAAAATGGCCATAACTTTCAATTTGAGGGTGAATCACTATAAATTTTATGTGTGTTTTTGTTTATTTTTCATTTTATATATTTTTTGCTCTCAGTAGAATTTAGACTTCAAATACATAACACTTATATCTTCCGCTATTGTTTCTACTTCCATAACAAAAAGTCCTACTTACTTAAAAAAAAAAAAACTATAAATTCCACCGCAAAAAGAACACAATGATAGGTTTTACCATAATCAATTCTTATACCACCCTAATTTGTAGGGTTCTTTTTTTTTTTCCCCTATAAACCAGTAGGGGTTCAATAATAAAATTAGAATGAAAAAATAAGAATTTGAAGAAAAAAAAACCGCTTTTTTTTTTTTGGAGAGACTCCTAAACATCAAAATTCATCTTTATTTTTTTTTTTTCAAAGTAAGGTACAATAAATTTTTTTAAGGTGGGTTATACAATGAGTATTTATTTCAAATACTTCTATTCTTAAAGGTAGTTTTATTAATAGATAATATATTAATAAGAAATTTTATTATAAAAAAGACATGTAAAAAGTAAAATAATAAGGGCCTCAAAGTGAATGAAAATAGGCCATGTGAACGTAAATTCATTCATACATATGTACATATATGGAGTTTTAACAAGGTGTGTCCCTAGGGTCGGTAATTTCAGACACGGCATGATGATACGATAAGAGAATAATACGAGATCAACGAGCTTGGATCGTACATTTATTAACGGGGCCATAAATGGGTTCGCACGAATAACACAAAAATAAACAAGCTAGATTCATGCTAACACGTCTAAATGTGCGATCTGACATTTAATTAACACGTTTAATTAAACGGGCCATAAACATGTCGACACGGCATAACACGACCTGCCTGTTTATAACATATTTAAACTTAAAAATAAAAATATTTAAAATATTTATAGTAAGTTAGTATTAATTAGATATTGTACTTTTGTTAATTTTCTTTATTGGCTTTTTTTATTTTTTTTATTTTCTTTTTTAGTTAACTAGGTCATAAACATGCTGTGTGCGTGTTGTTATCGTGTTAACAGATCACAACCGCTTAGTAATCGTGTTAATTGTGTCGTGTTGTGCCGTGTCATGTTACGCTTGTCATAAGCGGGTCATGTTTGTGTTTACATTTCTGACACGTTTATTAATCATGTCGTGTTTGTGTTTGGCCTAAATATATCGTGCTATAAACGTGCCAATACAAATACGACACAAACACGTTTACTACGAACCCAATGTCCCTACATATACAACGCATAAATGTGCACAATTATGCTCTGGAAGGTAAAAAAAAAAAGGATCTTTAAAAACATTTATACATGTTTAGATTTTTAGACACTGCAATTTCTCTTTAACTAACATCCTTTCCACTTTGAAATGTGTTTCCAAAAATTGGTTATCAAAACAAGGAGCGTTGAATTCATGCCCTTTTATCTCTCACCCGCAACTTTCTTGATGAGTCTCTCTTTTTTTGCTTATGGAATGTTGAAGTATGATGCTTTCATATATGCAAGTACTTTGTCCCTTTATGCAAACAAGGCTAGTTTCTGCGCTCAAATTTTACTATAATCTTAAGATGCCATATCAGATGTACAATTGGATTATATATATATATATATATATATATATATTGTTAATGTTTCTAAAAGAATCTTACATGGAGTTTAAAATATTTCTTGTGATCTAAGTGGTGACTAGAGCAGATTTAGAGCATTCTAAATACGTGTACTATTTGCTTTTACTAATTGCTTATTATAACTATGCTTATGGCAGGTTCCAAATGGAATTGAGACAATCTTGGGGCCTATCCAGTTGGCCTTACACTATTATTTTAGCAGTACTTCTTCAGAAGACTCGAGAGAACCCTTGATCGATACGTATGCGTGAATTTATTCCTTGGAAACATACTTCAAAATGTATGGCATGCCAAACTCTTCTTTTGTTCATCTAAAGGAGAATTTTGCCAATCAATGTAATGTTTACAACAACAAGATGCAAGGGCGTTGATCTTGTCTAAATGCTATCTAAATAGCAAGAAAGTGTATGATGGTGGTTATATTGATATGTCTAGAGGAAATTTCTTGTCCTGCTCAAAGAAGAGGTCGGCATCCTTAGTTCTAGAAATTAATAATAGTAATAACAACAACAACAACAACAACAATAATAAGGCCAACTATGTTCAATTGGTACATATTTAGAACCCAAAAAAAAAACAATGATATGATATATGGTTATTTTGCATATCTAGCTCAGAAACCACAAAAAGACAACTTGCACTATGCCACTACATATCCACTGCAGAGTTTGACAACTTTGTTGTATAAATAAAAATATTTATGACATGCCATAGATCAAAATTTTCAAACTACGTGGTGATACAAAACCAAATTTTCAAACCATTGGTTGTATACTATAGTGTGTTTTTAAAAACAAAACAAATTTTTAATAAAAAATTACTAATAAAAACAAAACCAAATTTAACCTTACAAAACAGATCATTAATATTATACTGATTAATAACACCAATAAAAACTAAAAAATTAAATTTTTTAATAAAAAAAATAACTACGACAAAATGAGGAAGCTTTCTTCCTATTCCTTTCTACAGAATCGACATGGGCTAAGAAGGATGGCGACGCCGGCATCAGCTTAACGAGGGAGGGTCACCACGAACAATGATGATCTTAGGTCGGAAGGCTGCAATCCTTCCGATGGCCCTATCCCCCACCTTTTCTCTCTCAATCTCTTTGTCTCTTGATTTGGAGGAGTGTAGCAGACGGGACGACGTAAGTTTAGCTGGGTTCTACGAGACAACGTGGGTTGTGATGGGGGTTGTTAAAACGTTGTGGAACCCTGTGACATCTGGGATGATGTGGGTCGCATTTGGGTTTAAGGTCGCTGGGTCGTAAAACCCAAAGCAGCCCTGGCCACATCATCGAACCTAGCCCGTCTCATACCAAGACTCCGTGCCCTAGCCATTTGCACTGAACTCCGTCAACCAACAGTGAGAAGAACAAGATTGGCCATTGTCAAACCTAATGCACATGTATAATTTTATGCTATCTACAAAAGGATGCGACTACAAAATATTTCCATTTCTACTAAATTCATAATTTAGTAATCAAATGGCATTGGCATATCTAGTACTATTTTATTAGTTTAGAATCCATTTGTTAAAATAAAATAAAATAAAAGAACATTGAAAATTGTAAGAGATACCGGATGTTGGGGATTTTTTACTAAGTTATAGAGAGTATACCATGTGTCCCAGAGCAACCTTTGACTGGGATCGAGGTCGAGAATTGCGATCCTCTATCTAAAAGCCTAATGTCACCAATGAACTCCGATGCATTAAGGATGAGAACAAAGACAAAAACGAGTTGATATATCGAATTTCCAATGTGACTTGTCCAAATGTGGCACGTGTTGTGATGTCAGGCAATGATAAAAATAAAGGTATCGATGGAAAAATCGACACTCTAATTTTACAAAAATTTCAAAAGAAAATAAAGATATTGACGGAAATATCGAAAATATTTATTTGTTTTATATTGAAATTTTGATGTAAACTGAGATTGTGTAAAAACAATACACTATAACATCTAAAAAATGGATACTTTTACTAATTATTATGATACTAACCAAAATTTTTCTTAAATTTGTGTGTTTGGACAAGAATTTCTTAATATTTTGAAATTTTAGTTTTCTAAATTTTTAGAATTTTTAAAGTCTTAAAACATATTTAGGATTAAATAAAAACTTCTCTAAAATTTTTTTAAAAATTCCGGTAAATATCGGAGAAATTTGTTTGCACCTAAAAGATATTTTGGGACCTTAAAATTATTGAAATTTCGATTGAAATTTTAAAAATATAGGATAATTTTTTGTCCATGGTGTCAGGACAACTTAATTTGATGCAAGAGGAACACGTGTTTGGAAATTCACATAGTGATTTTCACTTTTAACTTGAATAATATTTCATTGAAAGCTGTTTTCATGGTTTACTTTGAGATAGTTATGGCAAAATCGGATACCTTAATGTAATCTCTTAGTGAATTACATTTCTACTTAGGTTTTTATTTGTTATTTATTATTCATTCTTTATTACTTATTTATGATAATTACTTGTTTATAATAACATACGTGGGCATTTAGAAAATTCACAACTATTAAAATTCTCATACTCCAATCCATACAACACACTAGAAATTTGGTTGGGGGAGAACAACGCCAATTCTACACAATTCATGGGCCACTATTGTGGCGACCCATCTTTTCGGACAGTCACTTAATTTACATAAAATATCATTACTTAAACAGTAACCTTACTTACTTAGTAACAAAAATACTGAAATAATTTTTTTTTAAACATCCTAAAAAAACATACTTAAAACTATAGCGACTTCTGTCGCCTTTTAAGTTGAGACATTGCTCAACACTTAGCTTTAAACTCTTTTTAAATCGTTTCTAAAAACTTATTAAGAAACACTTATTAAATCATTAATTAAAACTTAACTTTATGAGTAAATAAAACATTTTGTAAATATATCGTAAAACATTGAAAACATTTCTTAAAACTTGGATTTTCTTAAAATATTGAAAACACTATATCAAATAGTGGAAAACCTTTTCTTTGTGTAGCGGAAGCAAAATGTGATGGTATCCATACCCAAATCTTCGTATCTGTCCTCCGCAGTACCCAGCTCTTTTAACATGTCTTACCAGTAACCCATAAAACTACCTACAGCATGAAAAAAAATTTTCTGAGCTTTTGCTCAGTAAGTTCAAACAAAATCTCACAATTCTAGAATGACATTTTACCGGTTTTCTTTGTTATGAAACATTTATATATTATGGAAAATATTCCGAGGAATGTTTTATATTAAGTGTTTATGAAAACATAAACGATGTTTATGAAGAGCAATCTGAGGATTGTTTTATGTTAAATATTTTATGAAAAGCGTTTATGAAAAATATTTCAGAAATACTTTACGAAATGATCAAAAGCCAACCGAAATACCAATCTCAAAGAAAGAGTGTGCAATTGATATAAAGCTATATTCAATAGTAGATAAAGTAGACATGTCCTTAGAATTATAAGGGATAATGGCTATACTACAAAAACGTCTGTGAAGATATACGCACAATATTCCTTTCAAAACGAGAAATGATTGAACCAAAGAGCAATCAACACTTGTAAAAACTCAAAGATTAAAGACTTGTGCTGATAACGTGTTATAAAACAAAGTAAAGTATAACAAAAGACTAAAGAGAACAAAAGAGAAAAACAAGAGAAAATTAGAGAATAGTACAATTCTTGGCCTATGAATCGAGATTGTACTAAGCTTGTATGTTTCATCCCACACAAGTGAAAGTATAGAAAAATTGTTTTGTCTCTAATTTTCTCTTGTCTTTCTCTCTTTTTCCTCTTTAGTCTTTTGTTATACTTTGCTTTGTTTCATAACAAATATCAAGATATAACAATAAAAATGGATTGAAAACTTTAAATAAAATTTTGGTTTTTACCTTAAAACCTTCATAAAATTTCTTTAGAATACATGATTTTGTTTTTAAGAATGATTTGGAGGAATGAACCA
Source organism: Artocarpus hirsutus (assembly GCA_946598075.1). Classification (NCBI taxonomy): domain Eukaryota; kingdom Viridiplantae; phylum Streptophyta; class Magnoliopsida; order Rosales; family Moraceae; genus Artocarpus; species Artocarpus hirsutus. The sequence continues at coordinate 29,248 of CAMOHE010042664.1, read as the reverse complement.
AAAAAAACTTTGAGAAAGAAATGAGTTAGAGAAGGCATATTTCTTTGGAGAAAAAATGGAAAAAAGAAATAAAAGTTTTATTTCAATTTGACCCTAGGGTGGTTATAGGCCAAATTTGGGACTAAGTTGCAAATAAAAACTTTGCTCAAATATCCCTCCATGAAAGGGACGGTTCTCCCTAGATTTATGTATAAGAGTCTACAACTTTAAAGAATTCCAACTCTGACCAACTTTGACTTTTTAACAGTTCAATTCTATACCACATAGTATTTTCCTATAATACAAGTATATTTTCCAATCTACAACCTTTTATAACCTTCCATGATCTTCCATAACTTTCCATACTGTATAATTTCTATACTATATAATTCTCATATTGCATAATTCCCATATTACATAATCATGTATTGCACAATTGTTTCAAAATATGCTGAAACATATCTTGCAACTATTAAACTTTTAGCTTACTTTTCTAAGTATCTCAATACACTGTATTCCAATTATAAACACTCAAAATTGTACCAGCTTTATCTTATTGGTATACTGTCAATTGAATTTGTGCATGGACTTTGGCATGTTATTTAATCTTGTAGACTCGTATTTACTCCATGGGTATTTGTCACAAAATTTGGATTTAACTACAATCATTGTGACACTTGTATGGCTTTCAAAGCACTTAACAAATTTTTGAGCATGGCGTTTAGCTCACAAAATTTACACATAAATTGTTCACAATAACTCATAAAAATTTCACATACAATGTATTAGGAATTTCATTGCATCTTAATCTCAAAATTTCATAATAACAAGTAGAAACTTTCTAAGGAATGTTATTGTTTGAATCTTATTAATTAAATTCACCCATAAGCTATGCTCTTGACAATATATCAATTTACGAGACTCCAATTAGTCTTATCTATAATCTCTCATATTATATATTCCCATAGATTATCCATAGTTGACTTCAAGATCAGTTTTGTTTCATCTTCTTGACTATTTTATTGAAAAGTTCAATTATTATTCTTAGTTGGAAAAACTCCATTTATAACAAAGAAAAATAGAAATCAATCAGTTACCATATGTATCCAGATAAAGGAAGTATTGTTCTTTTTCTAATTTCTTGAATAATGTCTTTGTAAGGCAACATTAACTTTTCATTAAAGAGCTATTGATTCCATATTTGTGAGTTATGCTCTTATTCAATATAGACTATGTCTCTAACATACTGATAAATAGAAACCTCAATCATCGGATTTTTTGCCTTTGGTACATAAAAAACATAAGCTATAAACATAGAGTTATGAACTTACTTTAAGATTAAGACAACACATAACTGATTATCAAAGTGAATTGATATATGTAAATAGAAGTATTAGTAAATCAATTAACACCATAAGTCCAGTCTAGTGTATAATATCAATGTGTCTACCATGCACCTTGACTTGCTCATACTGGTCAAGAAACACAGCCTCCCTAATTAGACGCAGATTCCTTTTTCAACTTTACCAAGAATAAAGTACACCATCTTTATTCCACAAGCTGTAGACAATCATTTTAGACTGTCAATCTTGCACTCATATCTTTTCAAATATATGCATGACTCAATATGTTTTGTCATATGCATGACTCAAGGTTTAGTATAATAGTCAAGATATTTTGTTTGCTTGTCATACAATCAATAATATGAAAATAATAAGGCAATTTCTTATTTATATGTAATATAACATTATTATTTATTGATAACAAAACGCCTATTAAATGTAAAATCAATATTTAATAATTTAGGGTACTAATCCTAACACCTTACTCTCACATGTCAGCCCAATTAACGGTTCCCAACTGTGGAGCAAGATAAGAAAGGGTGTTGTTTTGAGCCTTGATTTCAAGATGCAGAGAGCGACCCAAAAAAAAACAAACAAAAGGACCTGAAGGGCTGCAAAAAGTGACCACCAACAACAAGAAACTAAGGTCTAAAATGACAATAAAGGGAAAAATTCTGTGGTATGAAGGCCACAACAAAAGATCTTGTAGCAGACAGCACCAAGGTTTGAGGCCTCTTCAGGCAATACCAAGGCAATACTAAACACAAGCAATGCGCCACCTCCAATCTCCATACAAACTCCAACTGCAGCACCAACTTCAACCACAACCCCATCGTTCATGCCAACTGCCACTACAGCAGCGTCAACATCAACACATCCCTCTGTCCTTCTAAGTTCCCTACTAGAAGGGCCACCAATTGAAATTCCTACTTAATTTATAAGACCTCTATTAAGTACGGACGAGACAACTTTTTGAGACTTTCTCTGTATATGCTTGCTAGGTGCACATATAAGTTGCAAAGGTTAGATAGAATAGGGCACGTATAGATTGTGTGCGAATTGTTTTGTACAGATTAGTTGTGTAAATGGAAATATAGATTGATGATGCACAAGCTTTTTGTTTTCTGTTAGCTATAGATATCATAAGTGCACATGAGTAGCACATGTTATGGTCTTAGAATCCCTAGCAGCTCCTTTTAGATGTACAATAAAGTGTATATCATATTCAATACATATGAAGTTTGAACTTAGTATGATTTCATTTTGCATTGTTTAATTTATTTTCAACATATTAATGTTGTTGAATATTTCTTTCAACGAAACTAAGAATATCAACAATTTATTTATTTTGTTAAAAGCAATTATTTTTATTAACAAAATATTTTCTCAACAAAACAACAGCCAAAATAATTAACAAAAAAAAAAATCATATAAACGGTTAACAAAATAATTGATAATAGAAAATTATAAACTAAAAAAATAACCCAATAAATTAATTAGAATAGATTTAAAAATGTAAAATAAATTCACCAAAGTAACTTAGTAATATAATATTGCTCAGATTAATCAATAAACCACTTTTCTCAATGTGGAGTATATTACAACCTCTCTTAATACTACTGGACAAAATATAATTAACATCATGATATATTAAGTACAACAAATAATGTAGTGCAACTGTCCTCCAAAGTTATCAAAAGATGACAAAATAGTCCTGAAACCCAAATAAAATCCCACGTATACAAACAACAACACCCATCCATTTCTCTTCAAACATTCTCTAAATTCCCATGAAATAAAACAAAGCAAAACGACCATCACAACATGAATATTACAAAACCTAAACTTAGGAGCTACAACACGACGATGTTGCTATTGATTTCTCACTTTTGAGTCTCCAATTCATTAATCATACGTAACAATCCAGGTATAATCATCATACCATGTGAAAAAAAAATACACCTGTTCGTCCACACAACTAATGATGATGATTAAAAGTTGATTTTTTTAAAAGAGAACAATTTCATGCAAATACCCAGACAAAAAAAAAAAAAAAAGACTAATCTCAGTATTCTCACAAAAAATAGACCCTATGCCTTGGGTTCACATTAGTCCAGAAAATTACAAGCATGCTTGGCATAGGACAAAAACAGATCGGTGGAACGTTCTTCATGATAGTTGGGGGAGTAAGGTAAGCTTTGACCCTTTTTCTGTTTCCCAAAATCTATTTTAGAATAACACAAAAAACCCTAACTAATATCCTTGTTTATTCCCTTTAAAATATTGATCCATATCTAGGATTTAAATTCATTGGAGGCACCAATAAGGGTAAAGATTAGAGTAATTTTTTTTTTTTTTGGAGAAATTCTTTGCTTGTAAATCGTTATTGACTATTATGCATATTAAAATAATATAATATAACGAATACAATAACTTAATATAAATATAAACACTAAAAATTAACATTTTGAAATTGAAGATTTTATGACTCCAAAATATTGTACTAAGGTCACATACTACAATATGTTCACTGCGGCTATTAAAGCTTTTAATTTGGAAATGCAACTAAACTCTTAAGTATTGAAAAATAAGATTAGAGAACAGATAGTGACAAAGAGACGGGATAAAAGAGAAAATATAATAATAGTAATACAAGATCTGAAAACCAGAGAGGATAAAAAGAAATATATAAAAGAAAACATAAGGATACGGAGAGAAACAATGGGAATAAAAAAAAAGAGATTGAAAGCTAATGGCTTAAACAATTTCAAGAAAAAGAAAGGGAAGGAGAACAAAATGTAAAAGAAGAAAAGAGATATATATATATATATATATATAGAATTGTTGAAAAATGGAAGGAGTTTCAGGAAGAAAACTATAAGAGAAAATAACAACTTATGCCACTTTTTTTTCCCATCTATTTTTTTGTCATAAAAAATAAACTTGAAAAAACTTATGTCATTTTTTTTCCATCTCTCTTCTCTCTCTCCCCCTATCGCACGAAGCAAGTTGTCGCTGTTGCATGGTGCAAGATGTCGATTGTTGGAGTCGGGTGGAGCTGGTTTGTCCTCGCATTCACTGTAGACCTAACCCACTGTTTGTTCTAAGCCTCAATTGCCAATCGAGCCTTGTGTTGCCATCACCATCCCTGCCCCCATCCTAGTCCGAGCCTTGTGTCATCTTCTCCTATCTTTTCCTAGTCCAAGCCGCTTGCGTTTGTCCATATTTGAAGACGAACAAGTGAAGAATCGCGACAAAGTCTCAACGGCAACGGAGAAGAATCGTGACAAAGCCTTGATGTCAACAAAGCTAGCCAATCTCTTCACTTCTGTCCTGATTTGAAAAAAGTGTTGTTGCAATCATTTTTTCTTTTTTCTTTTTTTGTCATTGGCAACGTAGCTAGTGTCGACAGCGGCGTGGAGAGAGAGAGAAAAAGAAGGGAGAAAAAATGTCCTCGAGAAACACAAAAATTTCCTGAAGCGACACAAAAAATGCATTGGAGGGACAACAACATCTCTCGAAGGGACACTAACTATTCCAATAGCACACGCAATATGTCTCGGTGGGATATGTACCAAGCTTGTACCGTAAGAACTTTTCACATTTAATGATATAAATAAAAATTGAGTATATAAAAAACAACATTTATGTGAATTGCCCAAACTAGAAGCTACTCATGCAAGACTTAAACCCAATATAGACACCTTGGAAAAAGCTTAAGAACGAGCATCAAATCTACGACTAACAATATCAATGGGGGCACAACACAAGAACTGAATGCAACTTGTGTCGATATTCTCTTAATATTAATTAGCATTTGGTTTCACAACAAGGGCATGTGCCCTCGGTGGACATTAACTGCGTCCATGAAAATTTGCCCATTCAATTACTTAGTACTCTCAAAGAGCTGTTTACGTGCGCATCACATGAGGACGATTTTAACGGACGTCACTTAGAATTGTCTGTTAACACTTGAAAATAAAAGTTTGTTGTGGTTAAATAAAAAAGGTTATAGATTAATAGTGTGTTTGATAGAACGGTTAAAACTGTTTTTATTACAGCATGTGACTGTAGCGATTTTTTTTATTATTACTGTAGCATATAAAATCTTTACATTGTTCATAACTAAAAAAATGGTCTGAGTTATAGTCTAAACTAACTTGTCAAAGAGGCTATAAAACTTTTACTTTTTGAAATGTTAAGGACCATTGTAGCTATTATTAACCCCTTCATAAAAAAACTCAAATATTTTATATAGTAAATAGCAAAATAAAACGTTTAACAATAATACTTCCTCCATGGACTAAAAACGAACACTACACATCCCTCAAGTTCCCGAAATCCGAAATGGACTACAAAAAATATCTTATTCGTTAAAAAAAAAAAAAAAAAAGAGGGAAAAGGAAAAGAAGGAAAAAAGGTTCGGCGCTCCAAAGTACAAACGCAATACGGCAACAATTGGGCTCCGTAACTTAAGGAAGACTCTTCGACGGCACGGAACCTCCTAGGATTGGATAATCACTCTCTTCTTTTCTTTTACGCGTTAACCCATAGAGAGAGAGAGAGAGAGACAGAGAGAGATTTTTATCTCGAAAAACCCTAAACACACTCTTCTCTGTTCACTGACAAAACACTCTAAAACCTAGCCGGAGCTCTTCTGTTGCTTTCTCTCTCTTCGTTTCTCTCTCATCGCTGCCACGACCCACGGGAGGGCTCGCCAGCCCTCTCTCCTACGCTCTCTTCGCGTGGGAAAAGCTTTTTCTCTCGGTGAGGTCCTCAAACCCTAAGCAAAACCACTATTTCGATCTAAGTCTTTGGTTGAATTTTGACTTTTTAGTTTCTCTTTTTTTGTTGGTTTCTTTTGAGTTTTTTCTTTTTTGTTGGTTTTGAGCAAAGGTGTTATTTTCACTCTTTGTTCTTGTTTAATTTTTGCTAACCGTGAGCGAATTAGGTTTTCGTTGGGGCGCTTTCGATTTTGGATTGTTTCCTCGCTTTTCTTCGCTTCTTCTCTATCGTTCTTCATGCTTTGAGCTTGGGATCTGGGTATGTCGGTGATTTTTTCTTTAGAAGGAAAATTATTCTTTGGTTCCGACGAGGATTTTATGAAAATTTGCTTTCTTAGGTCGATTTTGCTAAGATCTCTCTAGGGTTTTGATGTTTTAACAGACGATGAAAAACATTTATCGACTATGGAGCTTAAAGTTGCTGAAAGCAATTTTATTAACTCAAAACAGTTCTGTTAGTCAGCATAGGTTGCTTTTTGCCGAATCTCTCATTTTTAAGAAAAAAATTGGGAGTGTGGGTTTGGCTAAGCAATAACTGACTATTAGTAGTATATTTAAGCTTAAAAACTATAAATAGGAAGCAAATAAGAAACAATTTTAATGAAGCTAGGAAAGCCTCCCAAATTGGGCTTTTTTATTTTTTTATTTTTTAATTATTTGTACCTTTTCCCTTAATGTTTTTACGCTATCACTTTTCTGTATGCCGCAAGTATGTAAGCTCTACTGCTGTATAACTGTACGTTTAAGAAACCAATTTATTGAACTAATTTTACTTTTTTCATTTTTATGTAGAGGAGTGATCCAAAAAAGAGCCAATTGATGCCTGAGAACTTGGAAATCTAGACTGTGTTTTCAAGGTCCTGAAGTTCCTAACAATGATTGCCACGAAGACCATAGTGCCAGAGAAAAAGCTGAAGATTAAATTTACCAGTAAAAGAATAGAAGCTGATCCTGGGATAAGGTCGTGCATTGCAGGGCAGCAGGTGTCGCTTAGCAATGAATGCTCAATGGCAAAAACTTCTGTCCCTGGTGCTAACAAGCGCGGACCACAATGGGCTATAGAGGTTCAGAAACAGAAGAGACAGAAAATAGATCGCAGTATGATGGCGCAGTGTTCTACAATTCTTAAAAAACTGATGTCTCATGAAGCTGGTTGGGTTTTCAATACACCAGTTGATCCTGTTGCATTGAACATTCCTGATTACTTTTCAATTATCACCAAACCCATGGACTTGGGCACAGTAAGATCTAAGATGGAGAAAGATGTGTACTCTGGCATTGAAGAGTTTGCGGCTGATATCAGATTGACCTTTTCCAATGCCATGCTCTATAACCCTCCTGCCAATCATGTTCATCAGATGGCAAAGAAGTTAAACCAGATATTTGAGATGAGATGGAAACCTTTGGAGGAAAAGTGTAACGGTGAAGGCTCAAAGGTAGGTTCAGCGAAATCTTCAAGTGGGAAGATCAAGAAAGTCACTTGTACGACAGAAAAGAATGACAGGACAGATTCCTTGGGTAATAGATCAGCACCCAAGAGGCCAATTCCATCTAAAGAGAAGGTTGTAAGGCGTACTTTTGAGGCAAGTGATACAGAAGAAGTAAGTATTGTTCAGGAAATCTTGGATCAAGTTTGTTCGTCTTTTTGTTAACATGTATTGAATAGGTGTGAAGACATGAAATCTTGTGTGCCTTAATTATTTAGTGAAATGTAGGGCATTTAGCACAGCATGGTTATATACTTGATTGCAATTAATGTTGTCCCTGATGTTACAAAATTTATTTCCTCTAAGATAAGTTTTCATTGATATTTTTTATTTTATTGAGTTTTAGACATTGTTTTCATAGGTCGAACGTTCTAAAGCACCAAATAACTTGATAGTGAAGTTAAGGAAGAATGCTGATAAAGGTTTGAGCAACAAACTTTGCTTTCTGCTTGATAATCTGTAGCTTTATACGGGAGCTAATTGGCAATATGTCTTATAGGCATTGATAATAGTGGTCCGCAAGCTTGTTGCCCTGGCAATGCAAAACAGCCATCCAGTCCAACTCTCAGGAGATGTGATTCATGTATCGGCATTGCATGTGCATGCAGCCTATCTAATGATTCAGCTCATGTTTCTTCAAGTGGTTAGTTAATCTCCGCTGATCTTATTTTCTTCTATCTTGTGCTTAAGTGAGTCATGGAGACTCTATCAAACATCTAAGCTCTGGTTTTGTTTCTTCTTGGTTCAGATGTGTCGTCTGACCGATCACTGGGAAGAGATGATCCTGCATGTAGCGAGGCCTCCAAACTGGTAAAGGATTACCCTTTATTTACTTTAGACTTTAGTGTTAATATTACAGTTTTTTCGTGCGGCAGTACTTACTTGATAAACTTTGTGCAAATGTAGGATTATCGAACGAAAAGCTTGTCCACGTCCCAACTTAGCAATTTCGATCCAGATTCTGATGGTGAGGATATATTTCCATATATATGGGGAGTTAGGATCTCTCTTATATAGGAAAAAAAAGGGTGGTGTTAGTATGAGTTAGTACTTGGTATCTGAGTATTGGCACGGTATTGAAGGGGCATTAAGCACTTTGGATGAAGAAAACACAGGCCCAAGCTCCCAGATTATTACTCCTGTGGCAAATGCTGCTTCTAGAGAAGGTCAGCGTATGAACTTGTAATGGCTCACTCAAGTTTAAGTGTTTGTGTTCAATTTTTCCCTTGGCAGTCCAGTAACTGAAATTCCTAATTGATTGGATCTTAGGTCGGAATACGCCTTCTTTGGATGTTCAATTTTCACCCCAAAAGGCCCTCCGAGCTGCAATGCTAAAGTGCCGCTTTGCAGATACTATCTTAAAAGCACAACAGAAAACACTCCTGAATCATGTCAGACCCTGTGTTGAGTAGCCTAGATTCTATTAATTCCTTTTTCTTTTGCAAACTTTATAGTGGTTTAGAGTTAAAATCATGAGGATATGTTTTGATTTTTTTTTTTTGAAATTATTGCAACTAGGGTGATAGAAATGATCCAGAGAAGTTGAAGCAGGAAAAGGAGAGGTTGGAAAGGAGGCAACGTGAAGGTAATTTTAATTTTATACTTTCTTCTATAAGCGGGAAAAGGATAATGAAAACTGTAACACATGTGATATAGCAAGGCAGCTAGGGCTCTGCTTCTCGTGTCTTTCCTTTTTGTTCCTGGAATTGGTAATGCCTTATCTTCTGAGAATCAAGGATGATGGTGAAATGTGCTCTAGGTCTTGGAAGACTCGTAAGAATTCTAGTGTTGACTCGGGGACATTCTTGTACTTTTGCTTGTTTAGTTAAACTAGGGGAAATAGTGTTGTACTTTATTAGTGCCGTACAGTTGTACTGTACGACAGCTTACTAGTAGTGCCTCCAATGTAAAAGCCATAACTAGTTTGTCCATCTTTTTCGTTATTGCCAACTTTTGTCGAGTTGATATTGAAAATCATATTTTACAGAGACGGCAAGGATTGAAGCTCAAATAAGAGCTGCTGAAGCTGCCTCAAGGGTGAAGGCTGAAGCCGAGTTGAGGCAGCAGCGAGAAAGAGAAAGAGAAGCTGCTCGAGTTGCTCTTGAGAAGGTTTACCTTTTTTCTGCCATCTTAACTTTTTGATTCTCATGTCATTATGTAATCTTCAAGCTCTGATGAGAATAGTGCTCACGTACATTCAGATGGAGAAAACCATTGAAGTTGGGCAAAACCTGGAGGTTCTGAAGGAACTCGAAATGTTGTGCGGGTTTGCACCATCGTATCATCTTCTAAACAGAGACAAGGGCCGTGAAATACTAATGGTATCTTCTTGGCCGGCTTACATGCGATCTCCGTTGGAGCAGCTGGGTCTGTTCATAAAAGATGAATATCTGCGAGACGAGGATGAAAATGAAGAGGCTATTATGAACGGTGATGGAGAGGAAGGAGAGATTTTTGATAGAGATTAATCCGCCTTTGTTTCATTATCTTGATGGAAAATCGACTCTCTTTTGTTCTTAGAGTTGGTTGTGTTTCTTTTTTCCAGCTCCAACTTGTTTATATCATTATTATGAGAGGGAGAAGGGACGTGTAAATGACGTTTTGGGGGGCTGAATACGTGAATAGGAGTATTAGATACATAAATTGCTGACCTATCTGTAGGTTTATCAATAATTTTAGTGCATTGATAATTCTGGCAATTAATATATATTGCCCATTTCTCCCATCTTTCTTAATCCCATTTCTACATGCCGTCTTTTAAAGTGCTGTGTTGTTGTAAGATTCTGATCGTTAAATATGCCACGGGTATCGATGATTCTAATGAACAAGAAACGGTGGGGAAAATAAAAAAGTCCTAGCGTCTCTTTCATAAATAGATTTGAATTAGTGATTTAATTTGAGTTAGAATAATTTGAGTATTAATTTAAATTAGTGATTTGAATTATTATCTAAATTCGTATTTGGATGTGCATTTAAGTTTTAATCTAAGTATGAAATAAAATTAAAATTTGTGTTTGAAAAAGTAGTAAAAATAGTTTTTGATTTATTAATAAATCTAATAAAATTTTAATGTTAATGATTCTAAAAAATATGCAATATGGATCTTAATTTATTTCTCTTTACTAAGAACATAATAAAAAAAGAATAATCTTAATTAGATATCAAATAAAGTTATGATTTTTTTTCCTCAAGTATAGGAGAATTTTAATTTTTATTATAATAAAGATATTTAAGTATCAAAAGTTTAAGGGTAATGAGAACTTTGAAAACTTGGATTTTTGATACTCAAAGGATTTGACTTTCGAAGAAACAAACATGTATTCAAAGTATTCTTGACACTTGAATCTAAATTTAAGTCTATTGTGTCTAAATAATACTCAAAACAAACAGATCCTTAGCCTTTGTTGGGCATCTATGGTGGTTTTAACCGTGTAAAAAAATACTCTACAACTACAATGTAAATAAAATACAATTATGGGATGTTTGGCAGTTGTGGTTCAAACCACTTTTTTAATTATAAATAGTGTAAAGCTCTTACATGTTATAAGAATAATAAAAAAATCATTGCATTGTAAAACTTTCACATGCTACAATAAAAATTGTTCTAATTGTTCTAACCACCTTATCAAATACTCTATATAAATAAAAAGATTTCAATAGGTATTAAAAAAAAGCCTTAAACATTTATAAAATATTTGATAAAATTAATTAGAATTAACTTTTTAGTTAGAAAATAATTTAAAGCTTTTATATGCTATAAAAAAAATAAAGATGTTATAATACAAAGTTTTTATATGCGAGAATGTTTTAAACCAAAAAGTGTTTGCCGTTGCTCTCACGTTCATTCTTATATATGGGATTCTAACCAACTTTGCCGTTAATCTCACGTTCATTTTTTTATATGGGAAAGTCACGAGTACTTCAATTTCTTCACATGTTACGACTAACGATTGATCGACAAGAAAGAAAAGCCACACTGTTGTTCATCAACTGTGGTTCCAATAATATGGAGCCAGTATTTTGATTCCAATAAGAAAGGTCAAAAAAAGCCCTTAGTTTGCCGAGTTTTGCTAGTATTTTGATTCCGATGCAAAGTCCAAACGGAACTACATTTTACAGTGTATGCTAGAGACAAACATAAAGAAATCATTCAAGTAGGAAGTGGAAGAGGATTCTCTTTAACAAAAAAAGTAGACGAGGATTCTGTATCCAACATTGGAATGTCAAAACTTGGAGGAAACAACTTAATCGTACAAATTCGTTCCACGTTCCTGCAATTCAAGACGGAAAAAAAGAAACGCAAAGCAGCAGTTGCATTTCCCTCTAGCACCTAGTATTGAATTCTGGCGATTCAAAGAAGGCAATTTGGAGTCTTGACATACAGCTTGCGACGAAAAAAGAAAAATCTATTCATATCATACCGTGTAGCGATTCTTGGCTAATCTGTCAAGCTTCTTGGCATCATCCTGAAAAGAATGGACAAACGGGTTACTTAAATGGAATGTCACAAAACCATCGTACATAGATGCTTATATTATTTTGAAACAAATTCTTACATGAAATATGAATCCGATGGTCTCATTGTAATCAAGGAACTCCTTCCATTGTTTCCCAATGCTCACCTGCAGCAAGAAAACACAAGGCAATCTGAGTTTCCCAAGTCATATCAAATGAAAAGTACAGAAATGCAAATTGGGTTCATTTTAACAGCAATCACCTGAGCAGCTTCATTTGATGCATTCTTGGTCCAAATAGCTATCTTATCCTGCCTGTTTCTGACATTGACAACAGCCCCGCAAATTTCATCTCCATGATCAAATTGCTCTCCGATCATTGCCAGCAACTGCAAAGATGGGGCGAAAAAATCAGAGGCTGTAAAATTGATAATCTAATGATCATATTGCAAATCCATTTCAGAGCATACCGTATACAACCAACATATGTCTGACTTCCCCCTTTGAAAGGCCATAGTCCATTTCCCTCCATTAGCACAAACAGGATCCTCCCATTTTGGTTCAATTTTATTTTTGAAGCAATGAAAGTCTGCTTGCACAGGCAATTTGCTTGGATGATGTATGTTATTGTAAATGCTGAATTAAAAACATATTATACAGGAAATGATATCAGTTACTTCAATCAAAAGAAGAAAAATAGAGTAAAAAAGACAAGGGGAAAAAAAGGAAGCTTTGAGAGTTTAGAAATGGTTAACCCTAGGACAGCAGATTGCAATCAACAGAAGTACGTCTTAAAACTAACCAAAAATGTTCAAATAGCTAAAGCACCGCCGCTGGTGCCTCTATGTTAAGGCTCAAAAACTGATAAAAGATTCAGATTTGAAAATTGAATAACTCAAGAGTAACATTTCAAATTAAGCTGGCCAAAATAGTTTAGATGGTTAATTAAACCATTTTTACAACTGCATATCACCAGAAATGCTTGAGTTTGTTCTGATTAAAACTTCTTGTTTAGACAGCCATAAAAGCATCCTAAACATATAGCTAAGTAGAAGCTTGAAATGCAACGAAAACTTGTATCACTCATGTTATAGACGAACACGCTATCCGATGCTACATAAAGAACTAGAATATAAACAAATAAAAACTACAGTCCCCTCCACATTCCTATAATCTCTAAAAACTCAAGCGACAATGAAGTTCCACACAAGAAACAAATGAAAGTACGGAACATATTTTCTATTATCAGGTACAATCCAAAACGAATGTAGGGACAATACAAGTTAAACCAATGTTTGCATTCAAGATCCTGAATCTTTGCAAATTAAATCATCTAGCCACAGAAAAATCATATTTAAACCCTGGAAAAGTCAACAAATTATTAATTATCTGTCTACAAGAACAAGATTTGAAAGACAATTTCTTTCTTTTGAAAATATAACCAAAAAAAATTGTTTTGAAAAAAATTAAGAGAATTTTAGTAGAAAAGGAATCCAAAATCTTCAATTTTCCATTTATAGATATCCCCATTTCGTCATGACAATTCAAAGAACCAAATATTTCTTTCCATAACCCACGTCCCAAAATTTCACGTTTGATTATAATAATAATAATAATAATAATAATAATAATAATAATTATTATTATTCTTATTAACTAAAACTCCTAAAAGATGCAACCTTATCATTCTCCAGCACTTTCCCATCAACCAAACAAAAAATAAAGAAAAAAAAAAGATTCAGGTAAAGAAAAAGAAGGAAAAGGAAAATAACCTCCAGAAATCCTCGACAGTGGTGAAGGTATAGATCGGACGAATCGAGCTACCCCAAGCAACTTGCTTGGACTTGGCGGAGGGGTTATCGAACCAGAACGTCCATGAATGTTCCAGAGGGTGAGGCTGATGAACTATTGCCTTCGATTGCTTCGAAGAACCCGAATCCTCCTCTCCGACGATCTCTCCCTCCTCCAGCTCATCTTCTTCCTCGTCACCGTGAACCCTAGCGTTCAGGTTTGTCGCCTGATTCTCCAGAGCTGATGAAGACTTTGGTGCGTCCTCCAATGCCATTTTCGATTTTCTTTCTTTCTTCTTCTTCCCTCAGTTTCTCTTGCTGTCTCGCTCTTCTCTTGGCGTTCTCGACTGAAAAACCTTTTGCTCTTTTTCTTCTTCAATGGCCGGTTTCGTTCTCGAGGTTGGGCCTGGGTTTTTATGTGGGGACGGGATTGCACGTTCTGGGCCGTTTCGGTGAATAATGGGCTTAATCCAAAAAATAGGGTCGAAACGAGAGGGAACCAAAAAAAAAAAAAAAAAAAAAGGAAAATTAGATGTTACGCGACACTTTTAAAATCCCTAAATAAATTTAGGGGAGAAGGAAGGAATAACGGATTTTTAAAACTTTTTAAAGTAAATATTAGATTTTAAAAATATTTATTATAAAAAGTGGATTTCAAATATACATAATTTATTTGCTGTGTAAATAAGAATTACTTATACTATAAACAACAAGGTAAATAAATTGTTTGCACTTGTAATCTATTTATTGAGTAAATAAAAATTATTTACAGTATAAATAAGGAAATAAATAAATTATTTATACCATATAATTGCTAATTACTAAAAATATTTTCAAACTTGTTATTTACTACAATTAGTTTTGAAAAAATATTTTTACTACAATTTCCATTTTTTAAAAAAAATTTAGAAAAAGTTACATGTTTATGTCACACTTTTAATAAATTGGGAAATTGGAGCAAATGACGCTTTTTCTAAACTTATTTAAGTAAATGGGCAGATTTTGACTCTTTTCTTACTCTCTTTTATGCTCTCTTGTTCCTGCTTGTCATGTGAAATCTACTAACATTATAAATTATTATTTAAACAAGAAATAAAAAATAAAGTCTACATGTCAGGCAGTGAATGGAAAGAGTGTAAAAGCAAGAATAAGAAAAAGAGTGTAGTTGGCACTTCTCTTTGAAAATGTTTGCAGTAAATAGCTGTAAATAGAGGATTTACTTGGTAATTTTTTTTACTTATCTATTTACTATGAGTAAAAAAAATTACCGGTATATTTGCTTTTTACTCTTATTTACTATAAATATTTTTAAACCTGTTATTTATTTTAAAAGTTTCTAAAATTTACTATGTCCCTCATTCTTCCTAAAAAATTTGTTTATTAATGAGACACTTAAAAAAAGTTGTGCAATAGTATTACTCATATTAGATGTTTAAGTTGTGTCACTCTTAAATATGTGTGGCATTTGTAAATGTAAGATTCAAAAGATGATAGTTATAAAAATTCCCCTAAAAATTAGGAAGAATGAGAGAAATACCATACCTGTATGGGAGAATAAAAATTAAATAGCATATTTTTTTAGGAAACAAAATTTATAACGTAATTGATCTTAACCTTCATTATTCCCAAAATACCCTGACGACACTACACAGGCACTGGGTCACTTTGCCATGATTAGATACGTGTGGACATGTGCGTTGAATCAATAGTCGTCGCCCTTGCTAGAGATGCGCACGAATCTGTAAAACTCACTCTCTTCTTCTCTCTCTCCTCGCTCTGTCTTGGACAACGAGCTCAATCACAACAACGACAACAACTTGTGCTTAGGCAATAAACGTGAAATGAACAATCCAGGCTATCATTTAGCTTGTTTAAACTTGATTTTTTAAACTTATTCTTCTTTACTAGTAAGAAAATATTGGGTAAATTTTTTTCTTAAAACTTTCTAAAAAACATTAACTGTTGCGACTATCGTTGCAAAAGAAATTGAGACAATAGCTTAACACTTGACTTTAAAATCATTCAAAACATTTTTCAAAAATAATTAAGAAATATTTACTTTCTTAAAAATTTTTAAATTTTAAAAAGAGGAAAACCTTTTCTTTGGATAGTAGAAAACTACCGTAGTGGAATCTATACTCAACCATCGCATTTGTCTCTCTATGACACTGAGCTCTTCAACCAGTTATACTGCTCTCTCGTAAGATTACCTACAATATGAAAGAACTTGTAATGAGCTTTCGCTCAATAAGTTCAAACATAATTTCACAAAATATTAAAAAAAACTTATCATAAAACATTACTTTTAAATTTTTCTCATAAAACTTTCTTCATAAACCTGTTCTAGTAAACATTTTTCATAAAATATTTGTCATAAATATTTCTCGTAAAACATTTCTTAAATTGTTTTTCATAAACAATCTTATAAACACATCATGGAAAGGAATGCAATTATGGTCATAATGCATGATTCCATATATGCTCATTCATAAACTTTTTATCATCATTCCTAACATTCTTGAACTAATAGCCCAAGTGTACATACCAAACGTGCTTTTTTCCATCGTACACAGATGCCGTAACATACTTTAACATGACACTTTCCTTAAATCGGGAGGTTGGTACAATACTTTCTGATTTTAACTTGAGGGTTAGATTATCAATCTTGTAATCTTAGCGATCATTATATATGTCATGACTTAATGTCTAAATCATTAAGCATAGTAATTGCAAACATATTGCAAATCATAACTTGAACTTTCAAAATATTATGCATAACAAATACAAACATATTTTAACCATAACAATTGTAAATACATTGCAAGTCTTGACTTGATCTATAAAACTTTATGCATATCAAATGTACACACAAAACATATTCAAAGCATTTGAAATTTATTTTCTTTGTGCTATGGGTGAGATTTGCTATAAGTGGGAATTGAAATTTACCTGGACATAACTCTAGCATTCCTATTTCATTCCTTTTTCTTTTTAATAGTCGGCTATTGTGTATTGTTTAAACGACACTCGACTATTAGTTAATCTTTCTTATTATCAATCTACTCATTTGATAACGAAACTTTATTTATTAAACATCCATTCGTTTTACTTAGTTTAACTACTTATCGGTTCCTTGCTCCGTTACTTAACTCAAATGTTCCTTGATCGAATTATGTCTTAGTCTACGATTTCATTATTTAATGTGGTAACAAAAATTTTCTATCTAAAGACATTTCGCTAATTCAAAAGGTTCGGATCCTTTTTAGTAGTTTTATAGAAAAATGACGATTTTACCATTGATGGGTTTTTCGTAGGTCACGTAAATTAAACATTACTTGACTAAACTTCTCATTTTATATCAATGTTCTGTCACTTATGGGTTGTGGAAAAATTCTTGCTTAGGGGTGTTTTCCTAATTCAAATGTTTCGAGATTTTGATCGTGTTACAAAAAATAACCATTTTACCATTGACGAATCTTTGAAAATTTTTGGAATCTGTTTTTAAATAAAACTAATTGTACTTTGTTACTAATAACACTAAAAAAAAATAAAAAATAAAAACATCGGTTTCTTTTTGTAAAAATCCATTTTATTAAAACTTTACGGTTTTGATTCGTAATATGTAAATCTTGACGATTACGCCCTTAACGCATTTCTCTTTTAAAATTTTCAAATTCTTTTGGGCTTTTAATCATAAAATTACTTGTTAATTAAAACTGTATAAAAACCATCTTTACACAGTGAACATCCCCGTTTCACACGATTTTTAATGGTTTTAGCTCAAAACACAAGATCTTGATATTTTTGCCCCCAGGACTAAAAATATCTATCTTATATCAAAACATTTAGTTTTTCGTAAGAATTAAAATTCATAAAAGCTCCATGGTCTAATTAAAACCATTTTATAAAGTTTTTTACGAAATTTTGTGCTTAAAATCTCATAAAATTCATCTTAAAATCAGTACAGAATTTTCACAAGTCGTCCATAATTCTAAATAGTCTTGATGAGATCTAGAACTTTTGTGTTTTAACTTTTTTCAAAAACATTCATCTTCATATAGTTTTTGGATAGGCATACCAAAAAAAACATTTTTCAGCCTGATCTGATTAGAATTCAAATAGGATTTCTCTATGAAAGTTGTCCGAATTAATGTTTTCAATAAAGCTCGTGTTGAACACAAAAAATAATTTAGTCTCTAAAGGCCTCAAACATTTGATTTTTTCAAAAATGTGCTTTTTTATGTTTTTTCCATCTTCTTTCTTTAACTTATTTTTCTAAAGGTTTAACCACATTTGAACCTTTCTAAAACGTTTAATCAAGTTTTTAATATTTAAAATAACAACACCATAATATTTCCTTCTTATGCTAGGCTTAAATTTCATTTTATTAAGTGCTTACTATTCTTAAAAAAACTTATAAACATTTTATTTGACAAAGTTTGTCATAACTTTTCTTTTTAAGCTTAAAGTCTTGGTTTTCCTACTATCCATCATCATCATCATTCATATAACGTAGCATTTATCTATACTACATACTAAAATTTAAAAAGGTTACAAACCATAATCTTAACTCATGAAAACAACATTTTTTTTTAAGACTAGAGTTTAGGATTTTATCAAGAATTTCTCCAAGCTTTTGATCCTCCACTTGTGTGCTTGAACTTGGTTGGCTTCCTTTGTCATAAACAATGACGAAACCCTATTAAAACCCATCAAAAGCTTAACAAAAACCACTTGAATCTATAAGAAAAAGCTTAGATTCTTACCTCTAAAATTGACTAGTCTTGATCTCCAACACAATTTCTTGCTTTTAAGGTATATTTGAAGTGGTATTCTTGAAAAATAGTTGAGAGAATAAAAGACTATAGGCCAGTTCTTGCTAAATATTTTCATGGATTTTTCTAAGCTTGTATGGAGAAAGTGATGAAGAAAGAATCGTTTTTTTTTATTCCAACTAGGTCTTTATCACATAAACCGTCACTTAAGTATTAAATTGCAATAAAAAATTGTATCCAACACAAGGCCAAAATAGGTTCTAAAATGGGAGAGATGTGGCCACATCTCCAACTTTTGGGTATCCTTGTTTTTCCTTCATGGCCTATGCAAAAGATGATAACACTTAGTCATCTTCATCACTTAGGTCCTAGTTTGTAAAATTGCTTAGTTTGGGGCAAAAATTGAAATTTAAAAACTTAGCTCCACAAATTATCACAACTGACCATCTTAGGGGGGAGAGGTGGAATTTTTTCCACCTTTTGGGTGTCATCAAGAGGGCCCCACATCCTTTTTAAACAGTCTAAATTTATACTGATAGTATTTTTTCTATCCTGGGGTATATTTCTCATATTGTTTATGAGATCCAACAACCTTTCATTACTGATTCACATCATCCACATAGTATAATTCCTATAATGCTTAACTTTACATGTCTAATTTTTATACTGTATTACTTTATGCAGTATAATTTTTATACTACATTACTTTATATAGTATAATTTTCATCTGCATAACTTTATGCATTATAATTTTTATATTGCTTAACTTCATTAGTATAATTCTTATATTGTATTATTACAATACTATATAATTTTTCATATTTTATAGTATTTTCCTTATATGGCATATCTGTTTCAAAATATGTTGCAACACATTTCGTAAAAATTAAGCTTCTTAGCTTATTTTTCTTTACTTATCGTCTAATTCTTATCTTTGTTTCATTCATTATTTATTTAAGACTATAACATAATTTTTAATCTTAAAAAAATCCCATATTTATTCTTATTAATTTTGTCACAAAAATCAGATTTTACTAATAATCCTTGTGATAGTAAAATTACTCTTAAAATACTTAATGGATGTTCGAGCGTAAGCTTTAGCTCATAAAATTTGTACATAAATAACTTAACTTAATAATTAATTATTGCATATACAATGCACTTAGAAATTCTCAGATGTCACAAAGCGTGAGACTCAGACGGTGACTCGAGGTTTGGACTCGGCTATTAAC
The DNA here is from genome assembly GCA_946598075.1 of Artocarpus hirsutus. NCBI lineage: Eukaryota > Viridiplantae > Streptophyta > Magnoliopsida > Rosales > Moraceae > Artocarpus > Artocarpus hirsutus. The sequence continues at coordinate 9,404 of CAMOHE010042664.1, read as the reverse complement.
ACAAGGCTTAGACAGAGGGGACGATGGATAGGCTTGACTCAGACTTAGATAATGAGTGTGATGGTAGATCATTGAATCTCAATTATGGTGTGATTTTATGGCTTGTTAGAGGGGTGGTTGGGCTCGTTGGCTAGGTAGGGAGACAAGACTAGGTCTAATCATCTAGAAGTTTCAGTGAGAGATTGAGAGAATGTAGTTGAGAAAGTTGGTTTATGTTAGAAATGAAGAAGAAAGGAGCAAAGTTAGAATTTTGATATATTATTAAAAAAGAATTATTATTATTAATGGTCCTTAAACTTTAGGGTCTCCTTCACTTTACCGTTTAAACTTTAAAAACCACCACTTTATTCCCTGAACTTTTAAAATTCCTCACTTTGCTCCCACAATTTTAAACATCACCATTTTGCCCTTGAACTTTCAAAACTCTTCATTTTGTCTCTTATTTTTTGATTTTCGATTCAAAGAGACAGAATTAAGCTAAGGTTATTTGCAAATAGGTCTCTTGTAAAGGCAAAAATGAGATTTCATTACTCCTAGATTTTGTTTTACTTTACCCTCTCATTTAGCATTGTTTTTTTTTGTCTCATTTAAGAAGGGTCTATATGCATATTTTGTTCTCGACATTATTTGTCGATCTCTCCTCTCAATATTGTTAATCGGTATCTCCTCTTCTTTAATGCATAACTTCTCTTCTTTAGTATTCAAATTTAGATATGGGCTAACAATATCGACTTATTAAATGAGTTACCTATTAAAACTAAGAAAATGTGCAGGTAAACCCTTCTTAAATGAGAGTTTAGATAAAAAAATAAAGTCATTAAGTGAAAGTGTAAACGTTAAACAAAACTTAAAAGTGATAAAATCTCATTTTTGCCCTCATAGATGACCCATGTATGAATCAGGTGGGCATAATTCTGTCTATTTGAATGAAAAATCAGAATTTAAGGAGATAAAGTGAAGTGCTTTAAAAGTTCAAGGGCAAAAATTCAATGGGTAAAGTGAGGAGTTTTAAAAGTTCAAAAAGTAAAGTGGTGATTTTTAAAGTTTAGGAGACAAAGTGATGGAGACCCTAAAGTTGAGGGGCAATTACTGTCAATAATCCTAACAAATTTTTTTTTTGCACAGTTAAGTTATATACTTTTATAAGTTAAAAAGGTTATTAGATATAATTCCTTTAAAAAGTAATAGCATAATGTTTTAGCAATGATAATAAGTAGCATAAATTTAATACATTAATTTTTTTTAATACAAGAGGAGGGGGAATGCCACCACTTTCAAATGGGCTAAGCGTGACTCGAACCCTCAACCTATGATTCGTTTCGAGGGACTTACAATTAACTAAGTTGCCCTCACTTGTCTTAATACATTGATTTTTCCAATCAACAATATATCAAATATAACCTCAATTATAATGTATCTATTCATTCTCTCATATACTCTATCTCCTCTCTCTCCCTCGTCTCTTTTTCTCCTTGACAATGACTATGATCGGAAGCTAATGGTAATCGTGATGCAACACATGAGGAGAGACTTTGACAGGTAGTGATTGACTTTGTAATATTTAATGGCACATGGTAATCTCTAGAGGAGAGAGTGGGAAAGGAGAGAGAACTCCAAGCTTTACAATATTTGACATCGCCATATCTGCTGGTTTTAAGCGATCTTTGGAGGAGGGCAACTCAAGAGATCCAACACATGTTGCGATCTCAAGTGGTTGCACGTGATCTGTAGAAGAGGGAGAAAGAGGAGAGAGAAGTAGAGTAGGGAAAAGGATAGAGAATCTCTAATTTTTTATAGCTTTTGGTGGGGATAACAACTGAGATTTGTAGTGACTAAGGTAAAGGTTTAAAGATCATCACATACTGATTTGGCAAGGTAGGTGGTGTTGTTGGAAAAGGTTGCTGTGGTGTGTGGAGATGAGGCGGTGAAGGAGCTGAGAAAGGGGAGTGAGAAATGAGAGAAAAATAAAAATGGGAAGACAATGGGGTAAAACTAGAAAACCATATGCTCAAAAATGTTTGAATTTAAAAAATTATATTTGCAAACATGGTAAAACATTATGCTATTTGCTTTTCTTAAGATATGAAAATATGTTGTTTCTTATGATTTCTTAGAAAATAGTAGGGACTTAGTAGGTGAATCATCCAACTTATAACGTAAATAAGACTTGTAGCAAACTAGAGAACACCCCCCCCAACCCACCGAAAAGAAAAAAAGGACTAGTAGTACTTTTCAATTCTAATTATTCTCTAATACCACTTTAATGCATAAAATTAGACTTAATTAAAACAATTTTTACAAAGTAGAGTGTGTTTGAAAATGTCATTTCAACTTATTAGTTCTAACTGCTGCAATGTGAAATTCTTATATGCTATAGTATAAAGAAAAAGTATGCTACAATGTGAAGTTCTCATATACTACTATAATTGATTCATTCTATGAGGAAAACTAGTTACAAAGAAGCTCATGCCACCGCATCTAAAATACGAAATGTACCTTTAATTAGTATTACACAAAGATATCAACAATAGCCACACTCGACTGTAATATCCTATAAGGATACTGAGAAGTACTCCATTATGATATTAAAAAAAATCAACAATAAAAAACAGACAACTGCTTGCCAGTATTCTTCTATAATACCTAGAAGTTTTCTGTAGAAATTCTAGAAACTAATGTTGTAAGGAAGCGACTGTTGGTATTACACTAGGACACTTTACAATTTTCGATTAGAGACTACCAGTTCTTGTGATTCTTTGTGATTGCGAACCAAAGGCTATTGATTTCTTACAGCAATTTCAAAATCTCAATAATCTCAACAATCAATAGACATGACCCTTATATCACCTTTTTTTTCTACCAAAATGTATAAGAAATACAAAAAATACCAAAAAATCGTTAAAGAGTTTGTAATATGTCTCCCTAGGTCAAATATCACACTTAAATGAATGGACGTACACATTTTTAGTGTGCTTGGAGTTAGCCCGGAGTGCCGCAACACTCAAATTTGAGGCTGTGATGCTAAAAAGTACAAACCACCAGCGCCTAGTGGGTGGTGGCACCTGGGTACTAGGCTGCCCAAACGCTGGCACCACGATGCTGCCCTTTGGGTGCCACGACACCTAGTTGAAAATCTATGAGTCTTTGTTGTAGTACACTAGATGCTGTGGTGCCCTCCCGAGCTAATTTATGATGAAGTAACGTGTCTTTTGAGTTGTTTAGAACTGGTGTATTTGTTAGATGTATGCTTTCATATAAACTTGAACATTTATTATCAACAAGTATATCCATTGTAATAGTCCTTTTAATACATGAATACATAACTTTACAAATAAATAGGTACGTATACATAAAGAGTAGTATAGATTAAACTGGTTGTCCATTCATAAAATGGAACCCCTTCCATTCATCAAATCTCTAGAAAATTTATAGGTTTCTCTAATGTTCTGAAAACAATTTTATTTCTAGATGTTGTGTTAAAGTGTATGTTATATCTTAGTAGTAATTTGCCATTAAACTTTTTAGCAAACTTGAATAAGTGAGGGCAAATAAGACTTTTAAAGAAAGTGTTTTATACAAGCCTCAAACACTATTTTATTTTCAAAAATTCAATATTTATTCTCTTCTTCATACACTGAAATTTTTCAACAATCTTAAAGGTTTTAATCTAATGCGATGGAGGTTGACAAGATTATGGTGTTTTTTTATAATCCAAATGTTCAAGCTAATCATTTTGATGGTATGAATTTTACTTGCTAGAAGAAGAAATTGTTCTTTCTTCTCACCGTTCTCAAAATTATTTATGTGTTTGATTCAAAGATGGAGGCATTTCTGGAACCAAAGGAGGATGATTTCGACAATATGAAGAATGCATGTAGGAAGCATGAAGATAATGAAGTGATGTACCGGTTTCACATTCTAAAAGCGCTAATAGAGAGGCACTATAGTCATTACAACTAGATGCAATTTTCGATAGAGATTTGGAATCTTCTTGAGTATAAAGCCAAGAAAGAAGGTACAAACAAATTAATCATTTTGAAATATTTAGAATTTATCATAATTTATATGCGGTTCGTTCTTGAATAAATGCATGTATTATAAGTCATTGTTACTAAGCGTCATAAATTAAATGTTGAGTTTTCTAAATCATTCATAGTGGGAGATAGTATTGCTAAATTACCCTTAGAAATAAAGAATCTCCTTTATAGGAAAATTGATATAATTTTGGAGGATTTGCAAAAATATTTGAGGATTGAAGAGGAGACTTAGTCTCATGATCCCAAGGACAAGATATTGAATTTCTTTAAAGTTAATGTTGCTGAAGCTAGTAAGTTTCAAAAGAACTTTAAAGTCAACAATGACAAGAAGTTCAAGAAGAAAAAGGAAGAAAGTAACTCTAACAAAACCAATGTCTTCAAAGAGAAGTCCAAAGAGATTTATGCAATGGTCTTAGAGATACAACTTGACATAGTTATCAAAGCCAATATGACTGCAACTAAGTCCTCCAATTGGTGGCTTCATTCTAGTGCCACCATTAATATTTGCAATGACAAGAAATTATTTTTGTCATATGCAAAGAAAAAAGGATGGACAAATAGTTCCCATGGGGAACCATGACACAACGCTTGTTGCGGGGAAAGGTGTGGTGGAGATTAACTTTTCTTTGGAAAGAAAATGACTTTGAGCAATTTCTTCCACATGCCCAACATAAGGAAGAACCTTGTATCCTCTAGTCTAAAGTGTAAAAATGGACTAAAAATTGTATTTGAGAATAATACATGTATTGTATGAAAAAATGGAGTTTTTGTGAGAAAAAGGTTATTTATGCAATGATATGTACAAACTTAGTATCAATAATAAAGAAGTCACGGATTCTATATATATGATTGACTCTTTTGATGTTTGGCATTCTAGGATAGCACATTTAAATTTTAGATATTTGAAATACATGTCTAAACATGATTTGATTAATTGTAAAGATCAAAAACATAATACCATAAAATTTACATACAAAAAAAGATAACTAAGAAACCGTTTCCTAAAGCCAAATAAAATATTCAATTGGTGGATATAATCCATACTGATATTTATGAGCATAATGGAATTTTAGCAAGAGGAGGAAAGAGATACTTTATCATTTTTATAAATGATTGTTCTAGATACACATATTTGTACTTGATTAGAACAAAGGATGAAGCCTTAGATAACTTTAAACTTTTCAAGACTAAGATTGAGTACCCAAAGATAGAAATACCAAAGCAGTTCGAAGTGATAGAGGTGGTGTATATTTTTCTAACAAGTTTGATGCATTCTATGAAGAGCATAATATTATTCACTAAAAGTTAGTTCCTTTCACTTCTCAACAAAATGGTTTGCTTGAAAAGAAAAATGAGATCTTTACGGATATGATTAACTCTATGCTTCTTAATGTTAATATGCCAAATAATTAATTGGGGAAGCTTTACTTACTGCATGTCAGGTTTATATTAGGATTACATATATGAAAACACATGTTTTGCCATATGAAATATGGAAAGGAAGGAAACCAAACTTAATATATTTAAGGATATGAGGTTGTTCAGCCTTCTATAGAATGCATGACCCTAGAACATGAAAGTTAGGTGCAAGAGGAATTAAATGTGTTTTTCTAGGGCATGCTGAAAATTCTAAGGCACATAGTTAGTTGAATCTAAATTCTAATGTAATTGTGGGATTGCGAGATGTTGAAGTTATTGAAAATAAATTTAATATTGATTTTACTACTAATTTGGAATCCAATGTTAATAAACCATGTGACTATACTTCGAGTACCTCCACTAATAAAAGGAAAGAGTCTATGACATCTTTTGAACTAAGGAGAAGTCAATGTGAAAGAAAAGAAAAGAATTTAGTACTAGAATCTGTTTCATCTCAAGCTTTGACCTTCTTGGTTGAAGGAGATAGAGATAGAAATAGTATACTTAACAAAATACTATTGTTGCTAAATGTTGAGGAAGATCTAAAGACATTTAGTGAAACCATGCCATCTAGAGATGCATCCTTTTGAAGAGAGGCTATAAATTATGAAATAGATTCAATAATGTCTAATAGAACTTTGGTTTTGGTTGATCTCCCTCTAAGATCGAAATCGATAAGCAACAAATAGATGTTTAGAAGAGAGTACAACATTGCTGGGTCTATACAAACATTCAAGGCTAGATTGGTAGCCAAGGGCTTTAAACAAAAGCGTGGCATAGACTACTTTGATACATATGCCTGAATAGCTAGGTTAACATCTATTAGAATGTTATTTGCAATTTCTTTAGTATATAATTTGTATGTGCACCAAATAGATGTTAAAACAACTTTTCTAAATGGTGATCTTGATGAGAAAATCTATATGGAACAACCTGAGGGGTTTGCATTGCCTGGAAATGAGAACAAGATTTACGAGTTAGTCAAGTCACTTGATGGATTAAAGTAAGTACCAAAACAATGGCATGCAAAATTTGATTTGGTTATATTTTCTCATGGCTTTAAGCATAATAATGTCGATACATATATATATATATATATATATATATTCTAGAGTTGCAAATGATTTTGGTGTGGTTTTATGTTTGTATATTGATGACTTGCTTATCTTTGGAATAAACATGCAAGGGGTAAATGATACTAAAAAGTATCTAACTTCATAGTTTAAGATGGAAGAGTTTGGTGAGGTAGATACTATCTTAGCTGTGAAAGTGATAATCCAAGTGTTGAATATTGGAATACAATTAGTAGGATACTTGGTTTTTAAAAGGACCATTAATTTAGGTTTGTTTTTACAATGATTATCCCATGTTACTAGAATGGTACTCAGATGCTAGTTAGATAACCAATACAAGTGACAATAAATCTACGTCTAGTTAGAATTTCACAATTGCAGGAGGACCCATGTCTTGGCCTTTTAAGAAACAAACATACCTAACTCATTCAATGATGGAAAATGAGTTTATAGCACTTGCTGCTATAGGCAAAGAAGAGGAATGACTGAGGAATTTATTGATTGATATAAAGTTATGGCCATGGTCATTGTCATCCATTTCTTTGTACTGCGATAGTGAAGCTACATTCTAGAGTGTATTACAAATTGTATAGTAGAAAGTCTAGACATATTATCTTGAGACATGAATATGTGAAACAACTAATAATTGATGCTGTTATTAGTATTTATATGTTAGGTCGAACAAGAATCTAGTGGATCCCTTTACAAAAGATCTTTCGAGAGATTTAGTCAAGCACACATCTAGTAGAATCCAACTAAAACCTTTTATGTAAGAGTCACTAGTAATGGTAACCCAACTATATAATAGTTTTACTACTATTCTATAGTTAAATAGGTAAGAATAAGTCATCGTTATGTGATTGGGTTACCACATGTCCTTTTCAAGATGTTCAGAGCAAGTAACTGTGTGATTGAAGTTGAGTATTTAATTTTAATGAAGTTTAAATCTCAAAGTAGCAAGAGACATGATTTGAAATTTCACCTAAGAGAACATAAGAAATGGTGCCGTTTCTAAGAAAACCATGGTTTTGTTTTCAAATGTTCATGAATCCAAGATCGAGCATAAATCCAGAGTAGTTCTAAATGATTATAAAATAATCTGAAATCTAGGACATCCCATATGTGATCTATTTCTAGTATTTTGCTTAAGAGACAAAGTTAATGCAAAGCACACTATTATTATGTAAATACTTTGAAGGATATTCACTAATTAAAGGTTAAAATCGAAAGATACATTCTTATACGTATGAGTTTATAAATGTTGAATCTAGAGAAATATTATAATCTAGAGAGTTATTGTTACAAAGATTATAATATGTCTCTCTCAAATATTAGAGATCAAATATCACACTTAAATGCATTAAAATACAGATTTTCAATGTGCTTGGCGTCATTTTAAAGCATCGCAGTGCTAGGAAGTGCAATATGCACTTAGAGGAACAGAACACCCAGTGCCTGAACACTGGATTGCCTAGGCGCCAGCGCCATGGCAACCAGTTGAAATTCTGCAAGTCCTTGTTGTAGTGCACTAGTCGCCGTGGCGCACTCCCTGGCTAATTTGTGATGAGATAATGTCTTTTGAGTTGTTTAAAACCACTGTATTCATTGGATGTATGCTTTTATACAAACCTAAACATCTATTAGCAATGGGCATATCTATTATAATAGATATGTTGATACATGAACATATATCTTTACAAATGATTAGGTATTTATATGTAAAGGGTCATATGGATTAAAGCTGTTGTGTCTATTCATGAAATAAGACCTTTGTCTTTTATCAAATCTCGAAAAGTTTACAATTTTTTTGATGTTTTGGAACATAATATTATTGCTAAATATTATGTTTAAGTGCTTATTGTATCTTGCGAGTAATTTGCCGTTGAACTCTTTAGCAAACTTGAATAAATAAGGGCAAATAAAACTTTGAAGAAAAGTATTTTATATGAGCCTCAAACACTATTTTATTTTCAAAAATTCAATCTCCCTTCTTTTCTTCATACGCTTAAATTTTCCAACAAAAAATTATTTCTCATCGATGATACACAAACCTAAACATTAGTATTAACCAAACATTGCATATTTTTTCTTGAAACAAAACATGTAATGGAATCTAAAGGCAAAGCTAGTACACGTTCATGTCCAATAACATTTTTCGATAAAAAGGGTCATGAACTCCACGCATAATTATATAAGTGGACAAAATTGCAATGGAAAAGGGAATTAGGTATTTGAATGTCAAGAACAAGGTCAGTACCAATTTGCAACATAGGTGAAAAGTTGAGGACCAAATTGCCTTATAATTAAAGAATGTGATGTTTCAACAACAAAAGTAGATTGGAAATGGAAAAAGGGACTAACATGCTACAAAACGTGACAATGAAAGCAAAGGGACTTAGGTGCAATATGAGTGTAAATTAGGCATCAAAAAATAAGCAAAAAAAAGTAAATTATAAAATAATCAAAATTACATAATTTATACCAGTTTAATAACCAAAATAAAACACTTTAGGATGATAATTTTGACTCTGCCAACTGAGCATTATTATATTATTACATCTACAAGCATTTAGTATACATTAATTGCTGTATTGCTTTTTAGGATTTATACAAGAAAAACTACATTTAACGACATATTATTTATGACATGTAGTTTTTAAATGTCGTTGAAAAGTACATACAACGACATCTCTAACGAAGATGTCGTTAATAATATTTGAAACAATAATTAACGACATCTATATAGATGTCGTATTAAAGGTCTCCTTTTAACGACAATAGTTTAGTGTCGTTAAATTATTTAACGACAAGTAGGAGATGTCGTCAAAGCCTTAGAGATTCTACGACACCCCTTATAGACGACATTGGTCAAGAT
>CAMOHE010042663.1:0-67361 GCA_946598075.1 Artocarpus hirsutus | reverse complement strand
TTAGAAGATTGGGATACAAGAATGATCCATTCATTATGGCATCACAAGCAATCCAAGTTTTTTACACTACTGATCCCCAAGACATGGAGTTGTCTCTAGTCGTCCCGACAAAGCCAAGAATAGTTACCGATGGTGAAGAAGTTGATGAAGATTGTGCAGAGATCCCTTCATTCACAAAGGGATTGCCACTGGTTGATGAGATAGATAATTTTGAAGATGATGTTTCGCACTTGCTTCGTGAAGATGTGGAATGGATATGTATTGACAAACCAATGACAAAAAAGGTTAAAAGATGAGCATCAATAATTTGTATATATGTCAATTTATGTCTAACATTTTTTAACAATTTACTGCATTTTTCAAAGTTATGGCCATTTTTGTATATTATTGATATATAGTCAAAGTTCTGCTGATAATGGAGATAATTAAAGTATATTACATTCTAGGCCATTGGATGCTTAACACACGGGCTGGCCACCCTAGGTCGTAGCAAAAATAAAATGTTTGGAAAAAAATTGGCAGACAATTTTTTCATGACGGTTTCTGTATGAAACTGTCGTAAAAGACGTCTACCACGACAGTTTATGGAAGAAACTGTCGTAATACACCTAAAAAACTGTCGTGGTAGATTAGACTGATCTACCACGACGGTATCAGTCTACCACGATGGTTTTTTGAAGAAATCGTCGTGGTAGATAAGTCTACCACGACGGTTGGTAGATCTGTCTACCACGATGGTTTTTTGAAGAAACCGTCGTTGTTGAATAGTCCAAATTTTTGAAATCCGTGCAACCCACTCCCATTATATTTGCACCCATTGTTCACTTTCCTTCTCAAATTCCTCTTTCTCTCTCTCTCTAAAAACCCATTTCCTCATTCACTCTTTCTCTATCTAGAAGCACCACCCACTACCTCCGCCGCCACTTGTCTGCCACCATCTCCGACGGGACGACGCCACCACACTCCGGTAAGTTCTCCCCCCTATCTCTCACTCTCTCTCCTCTTCCCCCTCTCTCTCTCTTCCCCCCTGCCTTGCCCCCCCCCATCCCCCACCCAGCCCCCCCCGCCCCACCCGCCCCCCACCTAGGCCCCCCCGCCCCAACCACGCCCCCCTGCCCCACCCAGGCCCCACCTAGGCCCCCCCCGCCCCCCCGCCCCGAATTAGCAAAAGGGCTTTAAAGGTTTGCGGTGAATTAGCAAAAGGGTTCAGATTCGACCTCTACGTTATCTTCGTACAGCCATACCTTTTCATTCCGGATGAGGATGTAAATATATATAAACGGCCTCCTACGGTAGTACACTACTACCCCTCCATAAACGATGAAGATTGGGAAGCTTTTGTGAGGTATCGACGATCCAGTGATTTCCAACTGCTATCATCAAATGCAAGGAAAATAAGAGTAGAAAATGAATATTGCTCTATGGTTGGCCGAGTGGGATATAGAGAGCTCGAGCAATCCATGGTACGTTACTTATTAACTCAAACTATATTGCTTCAATATTGCTACATTACTATATTACTAACATAGCGTACCACAGTTTTCAAAGACAGGCGTGCAACCTACATGGGAGGAGTTATAGGTAAAATCACATCAAGGTCTCGATGGCAAGTTCAAAAATCCAAAAGTAGCAGAGATTTTAAACTTGATTGTAAGTCTACTGAACACGAACAATTAATCTTCTATTTTACTACAAGCGGATGAAGGGTTTCTTGAATAACATGGTTGTATTGTTCTTGTACAGGATGAATACACAATTCAACAAAGTCAAGGGAGCTTCCAATCGATTGGTAATGATGACATTTTGATGAGGGCACTAGGGAAACTGAAACATTCTGGACGTGTTCGCGGTCAATCAAAGTTTGTGAAGTAGTCTCAATACTTCGACCTCCAACCAGGATCGTCAAAATTGAATTCTCAAATGTCGAAGATGCAAATGGAGATTGCAGAACTCTAAAGTCTTGTGACTGAGCTCATTTCCCAAGGATGTGCTAAGTTGACGGATGATAGCATCTCACAACGCAACAGCTTCAAAGCTAGTTGTAACCCTCCCAATACTGTAGCAGAAGATGCAGAAGATGCAGAAGCTCCAGAAGCCCCAGAAGTCCAATTGTCACCTCTTCCTCAAGGGCCCGAACAATGTAGGCTCTTTGTTGAGGATAGAGTTAATGGTGGGTGTACACTTGTTGTACTTGGGAAGGTGTGGATGGAGAGCCTTCCAACTGAAATAGTTCATGGACGACTACTAGAGGAAGAGAACATGCATGTTAGCATCACTACCATCAGAGTTAGAACTGCTGAATTGCCTGTTCCAACACTTGAGGCAACAACTGTGGGTGAAGCAGCAGGAAGCTTTGTCGCATGGCTGAAGAGATTAGTTGAAGTCATCACATTGACAAATACAAATCGAGCACCTAGCCATGTTCCCAAAGATCTAAGCGAAAAGAAACGGCAAAAAAAGAAAAGTTCTCTAAAAGCAAGAGAATCACAACTTGAGGTTCAACAACGCCAAGGATAAACCATTGCTAATGAGTAGCTGCGTGCATTTAACTTCGCTTCAGTACCACAAGAGTTTATGCAGTTAGCTCTATACGCACATTTTTTCATGCGCGATGGGTCGACCATTCAGTGCCCGATACCGGTAAATGTCTCTGGCAATGATTTCCCTATCTTTGTGGGGTATGAAGACATTTACGACTTCATCAGCTTCGAAGAAATCGGGGCAACCTGTATCCTCGTATACCTAAGGTGATAACTCCAGCCTTATTTAAGTATTTTAAATATATAAGTAGAGTTGTAAGGTGTTTTAAAATAATTCATTGTAATATTTTTTATTGTAGTTTTTTGGCGGAATATTGTGAACTTCAAGGCATGGCACAAAATTTCGGCTTTATATCTCTAGCTATTGTTTCAAGTGCTGCAAGAGACCTGCAGAGTGATCATAGAGAGCGCGCCATATCACTCCTCCACCTATTAGCTGAAGCATCGAGGGGGAAATTATTCTTTCTGCCATACAACGTTGGATGTTAGGACTTATTTCACCATGGGAGGACCAAATATATTGGTTTGACCCCCTCGGACACCCACCACGTGAGGATTTCTTATCAGTCATAAGATTGTAAATATTAATATTGTCTTACAAAATTAATTATTTTTAGTCTCACATAATTGTATCGTCTATTAATTTATTTATTATTTAAACATGATATATTAGGGTGCTTAACGATTGGAAGCTTCAAGCGGGAACCGGTGTCACAAACCGACCAAACGGAACGTTATATTGTAAACGTAAGTGCCCAAGACAACAAGGAAACATAGAATGTGGTTTTTTTATTCTACGTTTCATGCGGGATATAATTACAAGTGGTATACAAGCCTTAGGAAAAAAAGAAGTTTATATACATACAGATATACATGAAGTTAGATTAGAGTAGGTACAATTTGTAAATAGGTTTGTGCTTTTTAGATAGGTACATGTCATAGTAGATTAACAAAGTGCTCAAAATAGCGCAAGTGTAAAATGATCTTGTAAATACAAATTAATTTTTAATATACAGCAATTATTGTATGTAATTAGGGCCTTGCTGTAATGGATAACATACGGGACTGGCCATCCCGTGGGAAATTGAAATTGCAAGAGAATTTTTTTTTTGGAAAATACTAAATTTCTACGACGGGTTTGGTGGAAAACCGTCGTGGAAGCTCAGCCTTCCACGATGGTTTTCCACCAAAACCGTAGTGGAAAATAAACACTTCCACCGATCTCGCGCGTCAATTATTCTATTACACGACGGTAAAAAACTGTTGTGAAAAGTCGATCTTATTCCACGACAGAGGTTTCCACGTCGTGAAATTTTTTCACGACGGTTATAAACCGTCGTGGAATCCACATTTTGTACTAGTGACTTGATCTATGTCATTTGGTTATGTCGATATACGTAATCATTGATGGGTCTAGTCACGTTATATTTGTGACAAAGACCGCTTTGGTTCTTTGTTGGTATGATCAATGGACGAGATTGTTTAGGAATACCCTTATATGTGATAGCAAAGGTTGAGCTCATTAAAGTTAACACATTTTTTGCAAAGAAACATATGTGGCCCAAGTGGGAGATTGTTGGAAAAAAAATTTTATGTGGGCCTACATATGTAATTAAATGTGTTATTAATGTTGTCTTAAGGTAAAGCCTAAATTAAAGTGATATAATTAAGATAAAGTTAGAAGGCTTTTTTGGGTATTAAAATAATGTATGGGTTATTTTTATTAATATTATATGTGTAGATACCAATTTATAATTAAGTTTTCTCTCTTCTTTTTACGTGATGGGATGCGTGAAAAATGTATCGTTACCTTCTGACTTAGAAGATCAAGAACCGAGGATTCAGCTATTCTAATGGATTTAGGTACGCTTCCGTTGTAATTCTTGATGAATTAACATGAGTCTTGGGATTTGATGATGGTTTTCATCAGTAAATTTTGTTCCTACAAGTTATACATCACTAACCATGCCACAATATTATTATATGTATCATTTACTCGGCTTGAGTAAAGTTAAAATTTTAAATTTTAGTAAAAACTAAAAATTTTACAATCCGTTTACTTTTTACGAGTATTTGTCCCTTTATTTTATCTTACTATTAATCCATCTATATTTAATTTTTTTCCTTCATCTAAATATACAAACTTAGGTAGTATTGTCTCGTAATCTTTATTTACTTAATTCTTAAATGTATATAATGGATACAAGAAAAAATAAATAAATTAACGTATATTTAGAAGGGAAACATTAAGAGCGATAGCCTCACATGACTTCTTTCATAATACCCCTTTTTTTCAATGGAAAGGCTTCTTCCATATAATCTAAAATGATGAGCAAAACTGTCCTCCACAAAAGAACCATATTTCACGTACAAGATGTAGAAATAGAGGGTGTAATATAATGAAAAAAAAAATTGTCTATTACAAATCAATGTCACGTGTTTTTTTTTTTAACTAGTATCAAACAAAATAGATCACAAGCCTTTTTTAAATTATTAATAATAATACCAATAGATAAGATGTTATGAAAGTTTCAAAATTCCAATATCTTAATGTTATTCTTCATTTCAGCGTGATCTGTGTAAAACTTTGGAATTGAATGGTTAATCTTTTACCAGTCGTATATAATGTAACACAACGGCGGCTAATCATTAAATCTGGACTCGATATTTGTTCAGCGGATATTTTCAGAATGTCTAGGATATTTTTACTGACTATATTCAAAGATTTGGAGGCTAGCGTATTGGAGAAAAAGTTCAAAATGTCACTTTGGCTACTGTCGTCTTTGGCTTGTCGGCTGTGGTCCTTTGACACTGCACGTGATGCAAGGATAGAGAATAGTCCTGCCAGAATTTTTTGTTGTTGTTGTTTTTTTTATTTATTTTGGAAAAAAAAGATTTATGGTGTCTTCGTATTCCTAAATTACCGTCTTTTTGAATTTACTAATACCACAAATGGAATAATAAGGTTTTTGTAACTTGAATCTTTGACTTGTTAGTTCATGGAGTTTCCAAATAGATTCTCCTTCTCACTATGTTACTATCACCTGTGTTACCAGCAGTTGTTGATAGATCGTGCTTGCTATTGATCTAGTCAAATTCAAGCCGGGTTCCTGTCTATCTTGGCTTCTAAATGACACATGTTGTCTTACTTTGGTCATGAACTTTAAAGCAAAATAAGTAGTACATCATGATGATCCTAAAATCCTACATGCTCTTTCATCATAAAAACTCAAAAAAAACAATCACTTGATTCGTTTATACCAATTTATTGAATGGTATTCTAGAAAAAGCAAGTAGAGTAAAAAACTAACAAAAAAGTGAGAATTTTATATATATATATATATAGAGAGAGAGAGAGAGGCTGCGTATAGTCCTCCTCTTAGTAGATGTGTTTTTAGCTTTATTTGAGTGTTAATTTTTGGCTAGTGGGCTTTTGCTGGTTTTTTTTTAAAGAATTTTAAAAAAAGTTACTCCAAATAACACAATTTTAATTCTTAATGTAAGTAAATAGCATGCTTTCAAAAATATTTAAACGCTTTAATTTTTCAATTTTACTTCTTTTTTTTTTTCTTCTTTTTCTTCTTCTCTTTCTTTTCGCTTTTGTTTTAACTTATCTCATTATTGCTTCGTGTTTTTCTCCATGCCATTTTATACCAAAATAGGTTTTGTTTTTATCTAAGTATGCTATTTACTAAACATTGTTATATTTTGGTCTATTTATTTTTATTTTCAATAAATGATGGACTAATTCTCTCCTTCTCCTAATTTTTAATTGCATTGTTATATGAGCCATTATATACGTGACTTGTTTGTGTCGTTTAAAGTTCCTTTTTTTACTGGTTTATTTTGTAAATATTTGAAGGATATGCAGATAGTTTTGTAATTCCGTTACTAAATTACAATGTTGATGCTGTTGAAAGTGAATGATTTTGTGGTGTTATATGACATCACAACATGCGGAAGAAGAAGAATAATATCGAAGGTGTTTGGGAATCAAGTTAAAATTGAAAGTTAAAACTTAAACATTGTAGCATGTAAGAACTTTATATTGGAAAAATAGTACGCAGTGAAATTTTAAAATTTTTATATCAAAGTATTTTCCAAAACACAAGTTTGACACACTATATGCATAAATTAACCAGATCTTAATAACCTTTGAATGCCGAAGAACTCTTGCAATCCATGAAGAGAAGTAACGTTCCAAAAGATCCTCAATCAACTGGTCTTCTTTGCTATTCTCCATCCACGATCGGAGTGAGTGTGGGCTCATGTCATTCAGTCTTTCCTCCAGGTAACTCTCCTTCCAACCAATTGAGAGAACCCAAAGCTATAGTTCGTGATTTATGAACAATAGCTCTCATGGAGTTTCTAGAGTCTCACTCTTAATTTCTCAATTGATCTCTATAATAATGAGACTCACTCCCTTTTTATAGAAGTTGGGCCCAAGAGTCAGCCCTTATCAAATTAGGCCTTGAAAATTCAAATTAGAATCAAATCAAGATCAATATCTAATAAAATTCATGTGGAAACGCATGATTCTTTTATCGCCTAGATTGGCCTGCTGAACCTCCTCAATCGACAGGCCAAATTTAAAGATCGGCCTGCCGAACCTCTGTTAAAAAATCCCTACAAGAATTTATTTTCCACCTGAGATTTTTGGGATAGAGCCTTAGTTTTAATTCAAATGACCTAATAGAGAAGTTATCTGATTAAAACAGTCATATCTAGATAATCTCTAGGAAAATAAATATTCCTTATAGTTTAACAAGTTTATCTTGAATTAATTCAAAATTAATCCAACTGATAAACCGACATAAATTATCTAATCTTAATAATTCAACAAGTTTATCTTGAATTAATTTTTCACAAATTTAATTTAATCGATAAACAAACACGAATTATCTCATTCTATCAAATTTTCAGCCAATCTGACAATATGACACAAGTCACCAATTATTAGAAAAACACGTCGTATCGTTATAGGATTTTTGTGAGCTAGTAAAGGGGACCAATGAACCTATATAATTCAAGCTTCTGATAATTATGAAACCCAATATCCTAGATATATATTTCATAATTATCAACTCTAACGCTACTCCACTAAAAGCTTAGAGCTACACTCTCGAATTATATAGAATTTTGAAGCCTGTGTAGCTAAGTCTCCATGACATATCATAATGTATTGTATCCCCATAGAATTATCCATAATCAGCTTAAGGACAAGTTTTGTCTTACCTTCCTGATTATTTTTTATCTTATGTTTATGCTACCATCGAAAAACTTATCATTCAAAGACAGTATACCATTTGGCTACACCTATGTATCCGAATGGCTGAGCACTCTAGTTTTTCAATTATAGGATAACGCATATAAGAGGATATCACTACTCCTAAAGAAGAGCCATGAATTTCATATCTAAGAATAACAGTTCTACGCTATCAAGAATCATGCTTCTAATGTACCAGCATACGTACCACTATAAAATGTGGATATCACCTTTTAGTACATCAAAGATATAAGTCAAGACAACAGGCCCACTATTCATCTCAAGATTAAGATACAATACAAGTGATTGTCTAAAGTGAATCAATTTGCTAAGACAGAATTATTAATCCAAATCAATTCTTTTTATGTCCCAATATCGTCACCTATGACAATTTGTTAATATTTATGTTTGTGAAGTCCACCTCCGATGGCCAAGACAAACTATCTCTCATTAGGGATATAGACAACATAACAATCTTTTCATGAATAAAGTGCCCACCTTATTCCTTCGATTACAGATCTTATGATCTAGGCTGTTACCTTAAGAATCGTGTCTTCCGCATAATCTGTCCAAGATATGCCCAATTCTTAAAGGTTTAGACCAACAGTCTCAGACTATTGTTTGCTTAACATACATTCAATAAATATGAATATAAAGAGGACAAGATTTGGTAGATAAATAATAAATGAATTCTTTATTGATAAAAATATTTCCAAAAACATGTTACATTTTTACTCCTTAGGGCATACACGTCTAACACTTTATTGCAATATGCTAGGGTTTTACACTAAGCATGTGAGCTTTGCATTATAGCAGTTAAACTTTAGTATTGGAACTTGGTTCCCAATCACTCTCACAAATGTTTAGTGTATCATACATTTGTAGTTAATGATAAATAAGTTTGATGATAAATTAGTTTGGTTTCTTTGTCCTAAAAATGAGGATAGCATGGGCACTTTATTGTCATAAATTAGAGGCTTGCTATTCTAGAAAATGTGAAGCATAGTAGAACATGCAAACATAATTTTTTTCAATTATACTATTGAAATATGGTGATTGGATTTATGTGTGAGGTTGGACTGGTACGATTTGGAAGGTATTTGCAACATAATTGAAAATTTCTTTTTTATGTATACGGACAAACTATCATTCATCTACAATTCTCAAGCTCAAACCTTTGTTAAAACTGCCAAAAAACAAATTATTTATTGTGAATTAATATTCCAGCATTCACAAAACCCACAATCATTCAGTATATTTATTATTTCATTTATATTCTACAAGACTACAATTTTACTAATAGTTAATAGATCCAATCGACAAAAAAAAAAATTAATTAAAAAACGAAAGAAGAATGAGATATTGCAATAGGAAAACTGAAAGAATGAGAAAATTCCATAAAAGATCATCTGATAAGAAGAAATTGTCACACCTTGGAGTACGGGAGGTGATGTGGCGGATTAATTAAGTTAATTAAGTAAAAATTTAATTAAACATAAGTTAAGGAATTTAATTAATTAAGTAATAGATGAAAAATTTAAAACCTTTTTTTTAAGCAAATGCTTTATAATAATTAAACAACAAGATGAAATCAAATGAAATAAAATAATAAAGAAAAAGAAAAATACATGTTGGGTCCCACCGACCCACAACTTGTGCACAGTGTGGTCGCTTATCGGCTCAATCCTCCTCCCAAAATTTTTCATGTTCAGGACGTATTCTATGTGTCAATGCTTTCGAAGTGTCCGCCTGAGCAGAAAAAGATAGTTTCATTTCATGATGTGCAAATCCAAGAAGACACAACATACAAAGAAGTGTCGGTTTAGATTATCGATTGAAAAGTGATCAACTTACGACATCGCGATATACCATTAGTGAAGGTCGTGTGGCAGCATTATGGGATTGATGAAGCCACTAGGGAGTTAGAGTCAAATATGCGGGAGTTGTATCCGCATTTGTTTTGTTTTTGAGCTGATTTGCAATTTCGAGGACGAAATTTCTTTTAGGGATGGAAAGTTGTAACGCCCTGAAATTTATTAAGTATTATTAGTGTATGGAACGGTGCATTAGTGTGCCAAGTTGTGACTTAACTTTAATCTAAATATTTAGTAATGATTTTCTGGTCAATTTAATTTTAAATCATTTTTAAATTTATTTTCATTTGTATTTTGAATTTTAGAACAAAACAATTTGTTGAATGCCAAATGCATATTTATTTTCAAAACCATGGGTGGCACACAGTGTCCACACAGTGAAACCACCCACTTATTTCTCTATTTATTTCCTCTCTCTCTCTTCCACTCTCCCTCACTCTCGTTCTCTCCTTCTCCTCTCACTCTCTTTCTCTCGTCTCTCCCTCTATGTCTCTCTCTTTCTCTCCTCTTCCCCTTTTGATTCAAAATTTTAAGTTCAATCCTTGATTTCAGCTGGATTAGAGATCAAGGAACACGATCAAACCACTTCAAACTTGTTTTAAAGCTTTGATTCAAGGTTAGTTTTTAAAATCTCAAACTTTTTCAAAATTTTCAATTTTCCTTCCATTTTGAAATTCAAGCTCGTTTAAGCTTAGAAAACCTTTAATCTAAGTTAGAGCAACCTAAAACATTAAGAATCTAAGCTTGGTTTGATTAAAAATGGATTAGAATCCAGTTTTTCCATTTTTCTCCATTTTCTTCACTTTCAGATTTATTCAAAACTCTTTGTTTAAATCTTGTTTAAATGTGTTAAAAAGTAATCTATTATGTTTTTTCCATCAATTATTATCATTATTTATGCCTGGGAATTGAGAAAACAGGTTGGAATTAAGAATTTGAGCTTGGGAAGTCCGAGGCTTGAATTCTGGAAAATTCTAGAATTTTTCAATTCGACAGGTCGAACTTTAAGTTTGGCACGTCGGATTCATGAGTTTGGTAGGCCGGACTCATAGGACTGGCAGGCCAAACTTGAAAAATTCTGGCAGGCCAAACCTGATTTGTTGGTAGGCTGAATTTCACAGTTCGGCAGGCCAAACCAAGGAGACCGGTAAGCCGACCAAGTATGGTGAAAATTTGTCCTTTTTCACCCGTTTTTACCATTTTGAACCCCGATTGAGATTTTAATGTTAGAGTATGATTTTATAAACACAAATGGCATACTAGGACACCATGAAATACTTTACTAGTGTAGGATATCTTAAAATAGATATTGATGAACCTAGCTCCTATTTAAGGTTGTTCGTGGTTTTGCGAAGCTAACGTATAGCTGACCGAGACTGCAGTGTGAGACACCAGCACAAGAATTGAGGTAGAACTTCTACCCCTTTTCTTGGTAACCTAGTTTTAAAAATGATTTGGCCTCAAAAGGAATTTTAACAAAATGTTTTCAATGATGGATTGAGAGAATGGATTTTTATTGGTTATTTTCATAAACAGTAGAATGGGGTGATTTTCATAATAAATCATGTAATGAATGTAAGTGACTATACTTGGTAAAATGAGATTTTAATAATTATAGAAAGGTATATATATAGGCATGATGTCATATCAGATATCAAGTCATGTAGCGTGCGACCTTAGAAGCAGGTCCTGAAACCTAGTTGGGCCACTACAATAGTGACAAATATGGTTTGCCTAGAAAAGATAAAAAGGTACTTTCTGGATGAACTGTTTTTGGTAAGACTTGTTTAAATGAATTTATTTATTTAACTCTGTTTTCTCATTATTTCTTAGAAGGTAAATTTTATTTAAATTATTTATCTGTTTTTAAAGCATAGTCCTACTAAGCCTTTTGCTCACTTTTTATTTGTTTTTAAATCTTCCCCCCCTCTAGGTGGAATTCCATTTAGGATTGACGAAGGACAAGACATACGACTAATAGAAGACCTAAGTAGGTTATTGTATAAATTAATCAAGGCATGTATCATTTTAATTTCTTTCTACTTTGGACTGTGGTTATAATTTAAACATTGTCGATTAAGTAATTTCGAACGGTCCAACAAACCTCGACGCAAGCTTACCACTTACTCTGAATCACGTGATCCCTTACAAGGTGATACCTTCAAGAGAACAAAATCTATTACCTCAAATTCCAAGGGTCGACATCTTCAATCTACGTAACTCTTCTGTCTACTCTGAGCTGCCTTCAATTGATCTCATATCACGGTGACTTTCTCATTGCTATCACAGATCTCATTTGGCTTGAGAATAATCCTATCTTCTACTTTTGCCTAACACATCGGTGACCGACATAGTCGTCCATACAACGCTTCGAACGGTGCCATGCCAATGCTCGCTTGATAGCTATTGTTGTATGTAAACTCTGGCAGATGCAAATATTCTTCCAGTTTTTGCTGAAATCTAACGTACATACACGTAACATATCTTGGAGGATCTGAATAACTCGCTCAGATTACCTATCAGTTTGAGGATGAAATGCCATGCTGAAGTTCAAATATGTTCCTAAGGCCTCCTAAAAGCTCCTCTAGTACTTAGCATTGAACCTGGTTTCTCTATCGGATGTGATGGACAAAGGAACTCCATGCAACCTTACTATATTCTACAGGTACAATTCCCTGAGAACTTTCCTCAGGCATGTTGACCTGAAAGGAATGAAATGCATCGATTTTGTTAGCCTGTCAACCACGACCCAAATTGCATCGTGCCTTTGGTCTGTTCTCAGAAAACCAGTAAAAAAATCCATCATGATGTGCTCCCATTTCTACCTTGGAATAGGAAGTGGCTGAAGCTGACCTATTGGCTTCTGGTGCTTAGCCTTCACCTGAAGACAAGTCTTACACTTGGCCATGTATTCTCAGACTTCTTTCTTCATGCCTTTCCACCAGTATTGCCTCTTCAGATCATGATATATCTTTGTGCTCCCCGGATGAATGGCGAACTAAAACTTGTGGGCTTCATCCATCACGGCCTTCGTCACTTCTACGATTGCTGGAATTGCTAGACGTTCCTTGAAGTACATCGATCCATTGGCATGTATCCTCTATTCCTCAAATTGCTCTCCGTTCTAAATTTGCATCTAGATTCCCTAAAGGTACTGCTCGCCACTGATTCTGTTTCACCATCTAAACAAGAGTTGGGTCGTCTCCATATGATACACCAAAACTTGATCATAGTCTTCGTAATTCTATAACCTGTACTCACTCACTGTTGCGTCCCTTTTTCAATCCTTAAGAGCCAAACAAGCGAGAATCCCTAAAGACTTTTGGCTGAGCATATCCGTGACCACATTAGCTTTCCTGGGACGATACTATAGCACAAAATCATAATCTTCCATATATTCCATCCACCTTTGCTGCCTCAAGTTTCGATCCCTCTGGGTGAACGATACTTCAAACTCTTTTGGTTGGAGAAAACCTAGAACGTCGCCCCGTATAGGTAACATCTCCAGATCTTTAGTGCACAAATTACTCTCGCGAACTCTAAGTCGAGAGTAGGATAGTTTCACTCATTAGGTCATAGCGGTCTCGATCCATACACCACCACGCATCCATGTTACATCAACATGCATCCAAGTCCGCGTCCTAAAGCATCTATGTAAACTTTGTATGGCTTATCATTGTTGGGGATAATCAATACTGGAACTGAGGTCAACCGATTCTTTAATTCTTGAAAAACATGCTCACATTCTTCATCCCACTCAAACTTGACATTATTCCTGATTTGTCTTGTCAATGGAGCTACTATCTTCAAGAAATCCTTTACAAACTTCCTATAGTACCCTGCAAGTCCCAGAAAACTATAAACTTTTGCTACATTCCTCGGTCATTCTCATTCCACTATGGCTTCCACTTTAGAAGGATCCACTAAGATACCTTGCTCGGAGATGACATGTCCTAGAAACTTGACTTCTGTCAGCTAAATTTCACACTTTTCTTTCTTGGCATACAGTTGGTGCTCTCGCAAAGTCTAAAGCAGGATCCTGAGATGTTGTTGATGCTCCTCTCAAGTGTTAGAGTAGACCAAGATATCATCGATGAACACGATCATGAACTGATCCAAATAAGGCCTGAAAGTCCTATTCATCAGATCCATGAAAGCTATCGGAGCATTTATCAATCCAAATGGCATCACCAGAAACTCAAAGTGTCCATACTGGGTCCTAAAAGTTGTTTTGAGAATGTCCTCTTCTTCAATCCTAAGCTGGTGGTATCCTGAACACAAATCTCTCCTTGAAAAGTACCGTGAACCTCCCAACTGATCGAATAACCCATCGATCCTGGGCAGAGGATACTTGTTCTTCACAGTGACCCGATTTAGCTTTTGATAATCTATGCACAACTAAGAGTCCCATCATGCTTCTTAGCGAATAAAACTGGTGCTTCCCATGGTGATGTGCTATTTTGGATATACCCCTTATCAGCAAGCTCCTGAAGTTGCTTTCTTAATTCTTTAATTTCTACATCTGTGCCATACCTGAAAGCAACTTAATACCAAACTTGATCTCCCGATGCAGTGGTAATTTGGTAACTCGCCAAGGAAAACATCCTCAAACTCATCAACCATTGGTATTGTTACACTCCTTCTCGATGCACTAGACCCTCTTTCTAGATTCGTGAGGAAGGCATAGCAAGCCATATTTTTCTGCCTTCCAAGACATGTCTTCATGAGACGCTTACTCATTAGCAGGTCATTACCATCCTGGTAAGTGATTGTCATTCCCCTATCAGGCACTAGAGTCACTTTCCTAAGTTGGTAGTCCATAACCACATTATATCTGGACAACCAGTCCATTCCTAGGATTACATCATATGAACTCATGGGGATAATAATCATATCACTCTTCAGAATCTCATTCCCAATCTTTATTTTGCAAGCTTTACATATACAATTTACACACACCCGCCCTACAGCTATAACTAAGGGCTCGTTAAACTCTTCTGTCTCTAATCCCAAGACATGTATAAGAGAACTTGAGAAGAGAGAATGAGTAGCACCAGTATCGAATAAAACATGAGCTAAAGACTGAGAAACTAGAATCGTACGATCGACAACTACATTGCTGGTCTGGGCATCCGAACTCCCTGTTGTCATGGTGTGAACTTGCATTGGAGCTTTCCCTTTTCCTCTACAAGCACTGCTAGGTCCTAGGTTAGTTGGTCGATATTGCTGCGATGGAGATAACTGCACTCTAACTGTACTCGATGCTAGATATTGAGGGGCATTGCACTAAAAGTTCTACGACTGATGTCCTTGTCCTAAATATGGTGGTTGTTGAGGGAAAAATTGATGGAACTGGTGCTGAGGGAACTGTTGAGGTAGAGGTAAAGTCTGAGGCTGCGGCTAACGATTCGCTCCTTCTCTGGCCTGAAGTCTTAAGTGAACACTCCTGATCGGCAGTTCCTCTTGATATGTCTGGCTGTTGGCAATAGTGACAATGGAAACTGTAGGAGTTATTGCACCCATTGCTAGATGAACTGTTGCTCCCACTGTTCACGCTACCCTGTTTGTTCTTTCCTAGAGTTGGTCGACTACTGCTACTCCTTCTGCTGCTCCTCTGTGGTCCTCTTGACGTCCTTGCTCGATCTTCACAGTATTGCACATAGTCATTTTCCATAGATATAGCTGTTAACACAAGCTCACCAAAATTCCTAAGCCGTAGGGCAACCACCTACCGTCGAATAAAGCTTTGAGCTCTTCTTGAAACTTAATACACTTCTTACGTTTCAATGCCATTACAGATGGAGCAAACCTGGCTAACTCATTAAACTTTACCTCATACTCCCGAACCGACATATCACCCTGTTGTAACCTATAAAATTCAGCTGCCTTTTGGTCTCTATAGCTTTGTGGGAAGTAACGGATGTAGAACGACTCCTCGAACTTGTCCCAGCTAATGTTCCCGTTATTCTCTAGGTGTTTAGCTTGCTTCCACTAGGTATTGGCACCACCTTCAAATTTATATTCTACAAACTCCACACGATTCTCTACTGGCATGCCAAGGGTATCCAGGTGTTTCACGATTGAATCTAACCAATATTCAACCACTTATGGGTCCCCATTTTCGTTAAAGGTTGGAACAAATGCAGTCAAAACTCCTTAAAATATGCGTGTCGACAAACAGCCTTGGAATCCTCCAGTCTCGCCTTTGTTGCCATCTGTCGAAATGTAGCAAACATGGCTCTCATCATGTCCTCAACATTTCCAAGGTCAGCGTCAGCTACCAAACGACGTCTAGGTGCCATTCCCTCACTTCTGAAAACAAAATTGGACTATACTTATGTGTGCACAATTCCCAAGGTTCATAACCTTGGGCTCTGATACCATTCTGTCATGCCCTGTAGTACGGGAGTTAATGTGGCGGATTAATTAAGTTAATTAAGTAAAAATTTAATTAAACATAAGTTAAGGAATATAATTAATCTAGTAATAGATGAAAATTTAAAACTTTTTTTAAGCAAACGCTTTATAATAATTAAACAATAAGATGAAATAAAATAATAAAGAAAGGGAAAAACACATGTTGGCTCCCACCAACCCACAACTTGTACACACACATAGCATCGACAATGTTTAAATTACAACCACAGTCCAAAGTAGAAAGAAATTAAAATGATACATGCCCTGATTAATTTATACAATAACTTACTTAAGTCTTCTACTGATCGTATGTCCTGTCTGTATCTTCGTTAATCCTAAGTGGAATTCGACCTAGAGAGGGGGAAGATTTAAAAACAAATAAAAAGTGAGCAAAAAGCTCAGTAGGACTATCCTTTAAAAACAGATAAATAATTTAAATAAAATTTACCTTTTAAGAAATAATGAGAAAATAGAGTTCAATAAATAAATTCATTTAAACAAGTCTTATAAAAAACAGTTCGTCTAGAAAGTACCTTTTTATCTTTTTTGGGCAAACCATATTTATCACCATCATAGTGGTCCATCTGGGTTTTGGGACCTACCACCAAGGTCGTACACTACATGATCTGATCTTTGATATGACATCATGCCCATATATATACCTTTCTATAATCATTAAAATCTCATTTTACCAAGTATAGTCACTTGCATTCATTATGTGGTTTATTATGAAAATCACCTCATTCTACTGTTTATAAAAATAAACAATAAAAATCCATTCTCTCAATCTATCATTGAAAAAATTTTGTTAAAATTCCTTTTGAGGCCAAAATCATTTTTAAAACTAGGTTACCAAGGAAAGGGGTAGAAGTCCTACCTCAATTCTCATGCTGGTGTCCTACACTGCAGTCTCGGTTCACTATACGTTAGCTCTGTAGAACCACGAACAACCTTAAATAGGAGCTAGGTTCATCAATATCTATTTTAAGACATCCTACATTGCAAAACTATTTTATGGTGTCCTAGTATGCCATTTGTGTTTATAAAATCATATTGTAATGTTAAAATCTCAATCAGGGTTGAAAACAGTGAAAACGGGTGAAAAAAGACAAATTTTCATCATGTCCAGTCGGCCTACTGGTCTCTCTAGTTTGGCCTGTTGAACTGTGTAGTTTGGCCCATCGGCAAATCAAGTTCGGCCTACCAAAATTTTCTAGGTTTGGCCTACCGGCTGTATGAGTCCGGCCTGCCGAACTCATGAATCTAGCCTGCCAAACTGAAAAATTCTAAAATTTTTCAAAATTTGAGCCTCGGCCTTCTTGAGCTCTAATTCTTAATTCGAACTTGTTTTCTCAATTCCCAAGCATAAATAATGATTATAATTGATAGAAAAACATAATTGATTACTTTTCAACACATTTAAACAAAATTTACACAAATATTTTTGAATAAATCTAAAAATGGAGAAAATGAAGAAAAATGAAAAAACTTGATTCTAATACGTTTTTAATCAAACCAAGCTTAGATTCTAAATGTTTTAGGTTGCTCTAACTTAGATTAAAAGTTTTCTAAGCTTAAACGAGCTTGAATTTCAAAATGCAAGGAAAATTAAAAAATTTGAAAAAGTTTAAGGTTTGAAAACTAACCTTGAATCTGAGCTTTAAAACAAGTTTGAAGTGGCTTGATCGTGTTCCTTGATCTCGAATCTAGCTAAAATCAAAGCTTGAACTTAAAATATTGAATCAAAAGGGGAAGAGGAGGGAAAGAGAGAGACATAGAGGGAGAGACAAGAGAAACAAAGTGAGAGGAGAGGGAGAGAACAAGAGTGAGGGAGACTGGAAGAGAGAGAGAGGGAATAAATAGGAAAATAAGTTGGTGGTTTCACTATGTGAAAACCATGTGCCATCCACGGTTTTGAAAATAAATGTGCATTTGGCATTTGACAAATTGTTTTATTCCAAAATTCAAAATACAAATGAAAATAAATTTAAAAATGATTTAAAATTAAATTGATCGAAAAATCATTACTAAATATTTAGATTAAAGTTAAGTCACAACTTGGCACATTAATATACCATTTCATACACTAATAACACTTAACAAATTTTAAGGCATTATAGAAATAGTATTTAAAAATGCAACAAGAGATGCAATTATGAATCCCACTAAGTTTTGTCCAATGAAAAGGAACAACAAATTCGATTAAAACAAAAACACTAAGAGAACGAAAAAAAAAACAAAAAACAAAAAAAAAAAAGCCTTGTTTCCCAACGACGTACTTTATGACAATTTGAATCCCACCCCTGATCACTTCCTGCACAGTTGCCTTTTTCCCTTCCTTTTGTCTTTTTCCTTTCTTTCAGATGATCAATGAGTTTTTAGGTTGGATACAGACCAAAGAATTAAAGTTTATAGGGAGAGCATATGAAGGAAAAGGCAAGTTTAAGTGTGAAACATAATAAAAAAATCACAATTTTTGAAGCAAATTTTTTAACGAAAATGGCAGCCCTCACTTGGCCCTATACATCATCTAATATGCGCCTGTCGATTTTTGAACATGAAAATCTCCATACCATGTTTTTTTGTTTATTAGATGATGGTTTTGGTTAAATGGTCATCTAATTGACATTTTTTAATCTACAAATTGTTGTAGTAGGACATGTTTTGCTTAATAAAAATGCTTTAGATTTTTTTAGGTTTATATTTTGTTTTAGAATTCAATAATATTTTCAGTTATTCAAGATTTGCTGTGCATTGGGAATAATTTGCTGTTGAAATCCTGTTAGCAAACTGGAGCAAATAAAACTACAGGGATAGTAATCCTTTATGCTTCAACCCAACTCTGTTTCTAAATTTTCTTTACCCTTCTATTTTTTCAAATTTTTTACCCACTTTCTTTAAGTATATGTGTATATATATAAGTTTCTTCGGATTTTTTCATTTATAGAGAGCTCTACTTTTGTGACAACGAAAATGAGATTTGTAGAACCGCTTCTAGTGTTTCAGAGTTGCTCTTTGAGCGTGTTGAATATATTTCATTTTTCTTAGTGGGAAAAAAAATGAAAATGAAAAACAAAATAAAAGGTAAAATTTAAGAGGAGTACTTCAGTAATCTTTGTCCTAGACTTCTGGTACGTACGCAACATATCAATTTATAAGGTATTTAGAAAGTGCGGTTTGAATTAATTTTGGTTAATAATACTATAAAATATAAGAGTTTTAACCTTATACTATAGCAACAAAAAATTTTAGTTGTAATTAATATTGCCAAACACACTATTGATCATTAATATAAGAAAAATAAAATCACTGGATAATCTTACAATACATGTTAGCAAAAAAGCCACCAATTACGCTTGATCGCTAGAGACGTTCTCAAGATAAGTACAACTTTTGTACAAGTCGCTTACGTTTTTGCATCGTCCGGCTCAAAGAAAAACAAAAAGCATATAAGCATGTATATTGTAGTATCCCACAGGGCCACTAACCATAAACCTGCTAGTTAATACTCTAGGTGACAATGTTCGCCAAAGCATTGAAATCCTCACTGCGAACTGCCACCACCTTCAACAGCCTCATGAGCAAGCTTCTTTAGTACCCCAATTCTCTCCCTCATTTCCTTCCCTACACTCTCCAACAAGACCCTTTTCAAAGCCTTCACAATTCCCTCTTTGGTAATCACCCCTCCTTCAACCTCAACTCCTACTCCCAAAACAGCCTCAACCGTCCTCATATTAAACCCCTGGTCAGCAAAAAACGGCCGGCAAATCAGTAGCACACTGCCACCAACGCTCTTCAAAAGCGAGTTCCAACTGAAGTGCGTCATGAAAGCTCCAATGGGGGAATGTTTTTGTACTTCCACTTGGGGGAGCCCACGGTACCAGTTTTCCATATTTCAGAGAGGAATTGAATTTTTCTTGAAGAAATCACTCCAGTTTCCCCCCTGAACGCCTCCACCAGGGCTGCAATCTCGTGGGGCGGTGAAGTAACCATGCTTCCGAAGATTACATAGACGACCAATGCCGTTTCATGCACTGATAACAAGTCTAAGCAGCCGTTTTCATCAAGGGATGCCTTTGGTTGTGGCGATAATTCTATGGACAACGTAAAAGGTCCGATGTCGAGGAATTTTTAGAATTTGGTTTCGGCATAATTTGAGATTTTAGGATTGATTTTGTGGAAGGAGTTTATGAGGACAGCGGTTGCGTTGGGAAGATTGAATCCCATTTTGTGGAGCATGTCTTCAATTAAAGGTCACGATTCTAAACCTTGTAATGTGATTTGTAGTACTCCTACGGGTAAATCGGCTACACGAATGGCTGTAAATCCAAGAAGTCTAGGGTTTGGTCCTTGAGAAAATATCCTGCAGAGATAATTAGCATGGTAATGTCAATTAGAAAGTTACAGATCTTTGGGAGGTTAAGAAACTCATAAAAATTAGTATGCTAAATGCCACCAAAATTTTATTGAAGTGTTTGGTTTCTAAATGATCACTCATATGACTGATTTTTAAAATAAGTTTGATTAATGTGTCAAAATCACATAAAAAAAAGTAGGGGTGTTGGTCGGTTAAAAAACGTCAGTTTTGGTTAGTTTAGTTTTTGAACTAAAACCTTTGGTTTTCAGAAATCGAAAACCGAAACCGTACTACTCACCAGGGTATTCGGTCGGTTAACCAACCACTGTTGGGCAGTTTCCTTAGCCGGTTCTACTCAGTTTTCAATTTGGTAATCTAATGGTATATAGGAAGCGTACTATTAGTTTACCATATTTTATACTTTTTGGGTTAAAGAATTGATAAAAGAATACAATGTATTGTGTAGTATTTTGGTTCTTTTTCAAATGGCGCTAAAAAAATGCTACAATGGCAATTGACATTTATAATTTGTCATGGCATTTATGTTAAAATCATTAAAAAATTTTGAGAATGATATATGTTTATTTGAGTATGTTTTATTGTTTTTAATTTTCATAAAACCAACGAAGTTTACGTCAAAGTATAAAAGAGAAACAACTATTAACACTTTGAGAAAAGAATAAGCATAATGACATAAATCAAATCTACATTTTAAGTCTCTAAAAAACATGCCGTAATGCCAAATATCAAATGATACGTATTAGTGTATTACATTATATACCATACAAACCTTAAATTTCTAGAGCATTGCAAATTGCAACATTCGATTTAAAGTTTCAAGTTTGAACATGCATTCCAAAACAACAAGTCACAAACACAAAGTCCATAAAGTTCAAATGTCCAATTACAACAACAAGCCATGAAAGTTGAAACTAAGTTCTAGTCCAATCCATAAGTCCAAAATGATCAAAACGTAAAGCCACAACAAACATAATAATAGCGTTCAAAGTCCCAAATGCAAAGTCTTAAAAATTCATCATTTCACCGTGAGACTTTTCAATTCAATGCTTAATATATACATGAATATATCTGCCAAATTTCATGCAAAATAACATTCATTTGCCCTTAGAACAAAGACCACATTTTTATATAATTTTACCGATCAGCAACATTTTAGCTATGAGTAGCAAAGAGAAAAAAATTCATAACTCAGCGTAGAAAAGTCCAAATGGCGTGAAATTTTGAGGGATAACCCAAATAACATACTAAAATTTCAGAGCAAACGGAAGTTCCTAGATAAAGTTATGGGGGTCAGATTACAGGATGAATAAAATTTCAGAGATGCTTGGAACGAGTTTCTGACCTCAAAATAGTTTTCTTCAAACTTCCTTTGAATTCGCCCAAACGAAAAACTAAAGATTTTATTCAAATATTTGCAGCAATATTAAGGAGAGAAGACAAGGAGAAATGTGGAGAAAAATGGGAGAAGAATAGAGAGAGTGAAAGAGAGAGAGTGTAATGTACGTGAAAGAGAAAAAATAAGAATGAAAGAGATAGGTCACATCTCTATAATATCAAAAATCTTTTTTTTTAAAAAATGCTAAAGGATAATCATGCGTACGATAGAGAATGAAAAAGGGAAAGTCAATTGATTTGTAATACTTACCCAATATTCATTTTTTTTGGGAAACCTTATCAATTATCCAAATCATCATAAAATAAAAATATAAGTCAACCATCTATCCCACAACAAATAAGGAAGGAGAAAAATATGCTAATCACTCAAAATCATACAGCCAATCATGATATTTATCAATTCCACGATTTTGGAGAGTTTTTGCTAACCACTTGTCAGCTTTCTTCGACTTGCTGATGGCTTACTTTGGCCTGCCGAAGTTATGAGGTCTAGCCTACCGATGAAATTCATTAGCCTGCTGTTCCGTGAGGAATAATTCGGCCTACCAAACCTAGAGGATTGGCCTATCGAACTACCGTATGCACTAAAATAACAAAACATTAATTAATTACTAAGTAATTTATCATGTATACAACATAAATAAAATAACATGAACACCCTTGAGCACACCAATTCCACGTGACCATCACCTGTCATCATACTCAAAATAAAATAGTTAGTAACATAATATTATAAGAAAAACTTACTTAACTTCGTTACTCTTTTAACATAACCCGTTACATGAAAATTGACAGGTATTACAATCTCTCTCCAAAAATGTGCATGAAATGGAAGTTCTTGATGTTGACTCTATCGATATGGGGTCCTCACCAACCAAGGAATGACATTGATGTGTACTTGGTATCATTAATCAACAACCAAAAGAACTTGTGAGAAATGGAATTGAAGTTAGAGATGCTTACCAAGAAGAGATATTCACACTCCATATAGTGTTGATATGAACAATTAACGACTTCACTGCATATAGAAATATATCTGGTTATTCGGTGAAGAGATCTATTGGTTGTCCTATTTATATGAAGAAAACATCTCACATATGGTTAAAGAATGGTAAGAAAACCATTTTTTTTTTTTTTTGCCATAGAAGATGGTTGCCAAGAGATCATTGGTATTGTAAAAAAAGGAAAGGTTCTTATGGTAACATCAAACAAAGAGACCCTCATCGGCCTTTGACAGGTCAACAAGTATTTAAATAGTAAAAGATGTGGAAGTGGTATTGGGGAAGAGAAAATGAGATAAAGATGAGCCATTGATAGATGGACCTTGGAAAAAGAGATTAATCTTCTTCAAACTTTCATATTGAATGACTTTTTTGGTCATCATTGCTTGGATGTTATACACATTGAGAAAAATGTTTGTGAATCAATAGTCAGCATGTTGCTTGACATTCCAGGTAAGACTAAGAATGGTGAAAAGCACCGTTAAATCTCATGGACATAAAGACAAGGCCTAATTTGTTTTCTAAGAAAAAAGAGAAATGTATTTATTTACCTTTGGCAAAGCACAGGTTATTAGCAGGGGAAAAGAGAAAGCTTTGTCAATGGCTTGCTCATTGAAAGTGTCAAATGGCTATTCTTTAAACTTTCAAAAGTTGTTGTCGGTGAAGGTTTTGAAACCTACTAGCATGAAAACAAATAATTCTTATGTTTTAATGCAACAGGTATTACCGCTTGCATTACGGGAAATTCCAACAAAGGATGTGAGATTTGCAATTACCAAGATATGCTCATTTTTTAATTCAATATGCTCTGAGGTAATTGATCCACTTATGCTAGCTTCACTACAGTCAGAGTTGATGCAAACCTTGTGCATGCTTAAAAAGTATTTTCCATTAGCATTTTTTGACATCATTATTCATTTTACAGCAAACTTAGTCTGTGAAGTTATGTTAGAAGGGCCAGTGTATTTGAGATAAATGTATCCTTTTGAAAGGTATATGAAGGTTCTGAAAGGTGTAAAGAATCAAAATAGGCCAAAGGGATGTACCGTAAAATATTACATAGCAGAGGAATTGGTTGAATTTTGTTCCAAGTACTTATCCAATGCGGAAGCAATTAGGAGGCCAAAGACAATAAACATTGAGCCTATCTATTGGCAATCCTTCTTCGGTAAATCGAGAGGTGTGGGAACAAGCTTGTCTTTATGTCTTACACAATGCTCATGAAGAAAATCCTTCCATTGAGGTTCACATGAAGGAATTAAAAAAGGCAAACCCGAAAAGAGCAAGAAATGAGAAGTGGTTGCAAGATGAATACAACCGGACCTTTTGGGAGCATATTAGAGTACATATCTATGCCAAGTACTCCACATCACAAGAGAAAAACGTCTCAAAGGACTTAAAGAACCTAGCCAAAGGATCGTCCTTAATGGTTACAAGGTATACTTTATATTCCATAAATGGTTATGCTTTCTGCACTTGCGAAAGAGATGAGAAGCATCCCATCCAAAATAGTAGTGTGACTTTTTGTGCTGAGTCTATGCATAATTCATTTGCTAAGGACAAAAATCCGGTATAAGGGACCATGAGCTATGTTGGTTTGTTTGAAGACATTTGGGAAGTTGATTATAGGGGATTGCACATGGCACTTTTTAAGTTCAAGTGGGTTGATAATAACTATTTTAAATCCAATAACGACTGCGTCATAATGGTTGACTTTAAGTAATTAGGATACAAAGACGATCCCTTCATTATGGCATTGCAAACAATCCAAGTTTTTTATACAATGGATCTTAAAGATTTGGAGTTGTCCCTAGTCATTCTGATGAAGCCAATAGTAGTTCTTGACAATGATGTTGCCAAAGATTCTTGGATATCCCCTCATTCATGAAGAGATTGCCATTGGTTGAGAAGATTGATGATTTTGACATGATTCTTCCCACTTACTTCATGAAGATGAATGGACTTTTGTTGAGGAGCTGAAGAAAAAAAGTAAACAGTGAGCATTTGTAAACTAATGTACATCATTTTATTTCAATCAAGTTATTCAAAAAAAAAAAAAGGATTATGAGCCATTGGATGCATAAGAGCATGCCACCCTTGGCAGACGAGAAAAGTAGTTTGAAATTTGTTGTTTTGGAGTAATTTTTCAAGTCGATTTTTTTAAAAAACCATCATAATAGAACATGTTTACATGACGTTTTGTAAAAAAAAAAAAAGAAAAAAAAACCATCATGAAAAAGAAGTATTAGACTATTGTTTTCTTTGAAAACCGTCGTGAAAGAACCTATATTACACAATGATTTTTTTTTATTTTTTTTTTGAAAAACCATCATGTAATGTGGGGGCTAAACTATACCTTTTAGCCCCCATCTAAATTTAAGCCTGCAAGCTCTCTCAGAATTCAAAAACCATCCCTATCTCTCTCTCTCACACACTCTGACCCTACAACGCCACCGCTGCCATGGCTGTAGACCCAGTCTGTAGGTGACAAACTAACCTCGCGACCCAAACCCACCATCGACCTAGTTTGCTGATGATGAACCAATTCCATGAACCAACTCTCAAACGTTCTCTCTCTCTCACTCCACCGCCATAACCCTACCGCTGCCACGACCGTCGACCTAGTCCGCCAGTGATGAACCAACCTCATGACCCAAACCTGGTGGAGAAAGACCAACTTATTCCTCCCACATCTTAACCTCACACCACTTCCCTCGCCGTTGTTGGAGAACTTTGGTAATAAATTTTTAGTTATTGTTAAAATTAATTTGTAGTTATATAGCTTTTATTTAATATTGATTATCCATTAGTTTTAAGCAAACTTATTTAAGGTTTAGTTTCAATTAATTAGTTTTAGTTTTAGTTCTAAATTAATTTTATGTTTTATTACTCTCTATGTGTTTGTTTATATGTTTGTTGGTTTTGTTAGTTTTAATTTTAATTAGTTTTAATGTTATTGTTAGTTCTAAATTAAGCATTGCAAGAGTTTTATTTTCAAGTGAATATTAATTATATTAATTTGTTGTTTGCCAATTAATTTGTGTTACTAGGATTTTTTGTTTGAATAAACTTTGAACAACATCTGGTATTTTGATATGTTGTGATGCCCACTACATATTTGATAAAAAGCCTATATGACCATCACTAGCAATTAGTTTTCTTACTTACATTTGTTAGTTTTGGCATTTACATTTAGTTTTTGTTATGTTAATTAGTTTCCTTTTCGTTATTTTTGATAAATCTATTAATTTGCTTGGTTGGTTTATGTCAATTTATGTGTTTGGCTTTTGATGAGTATTTGGTTTAGATTAGGCCAAAATGTCACAAGAGAGCTGAAGAGTTTGAGGAGTGTATGCCATCTTCCTCTCAACATAGTAAGGGAAAATGAGTGAGTGAGCCCCAAAGAAAAATCTAATTCAATCCCAAAGTTGGTTTTGACTGGAGAGCTAATTTAACGAAAAGAGTTCATAAGATGAAGAAGAAGAGATTAAGAATAAAAGTGACATTTGATGTAAAAGGCCATCTAGAAGGCGAAGCTGAAAACGAATTAAGCAATTGCATTGGAGTTCTTAGTCGGGAGCACATTCCAACATAGATCAAAGATTGGAGAACTAAAGACTTGGACAAAATAAGAGATGTTATTTGGAAAGAAATCTGTGAAGGTTTCACAGTTAAGAATTGGTATAGCAAAAAAGCTATGAAGATTTGTGGTTGATCCAACCTCTATGTCACTTTTATAGAGCCCAACCTTTCCATTCTAGATGACAATGATGACATATTTAAGCAGTTGCCTACGGTAGTATACTACTATCCCTTAATAAATGAGGAAGATTAGGAAGCATTTGTTTGGTATCGATGTTCAAACGAATTCCAACAACTATCAGCAAAAGCAAAAAAAAAAAGTATACAAAATGAATAAGACTTTATGGTTGGTAGAGACGGATATCGAGTGCTTGAGGAATCATTGGTATGTTATTATCTTATGCGTATTACATATATCAATGATTCTATGATTAATATCTTACTAACATAGCAAAATACGGTAAGTTGAGATAGGTGTGTGACCATCACAAGACGAGTTATGGGCAAAATCGCATCAAGTCCTTGATGGACAATTTAAAAAATCAAAATGTGAAAAAATTGGTCCATTGGTTGTAAGTTTATTGAACTCAAACCCTTAATTTGTAATTTTATAACTTTTGAAACATATTAAGAACAATTTGATTTGTTATTTTTTTATAGGATGAGTACATGGAGCAACAAACTCAAGGGACCTTCCATCCTGTCGGTAATGATGACATACTATCAAAGGCACTATGAAAACCAAAACATTCAAGATGTATTCGTGGCCAAGCTAAGTATGTCAAGCCGTCTCAATACTTTGACCCTTAGCCAACTTCGAGATTTGATTCCCTACAACAGGAAATTGCATAACTGTAGGCTCTTATGAACAACTTTATTTCATAAGGAGGTGTTAAATTGACGGATGAGACTGTTTCACAATGCAACAACTTCAACGCTAGCTATAACTCTCGTAGCAAAGAAGCAGAAGCACCAAAAGCTCCAACTTCAGAAGCCCCAAGTCACCTCATTATGAAGAGCCCAAGCAGCATCAAAAATGCAAACTTTTTGTTGATAATACAATTAATGGTGGGTGTATGCTGTTAGACATGTATGCCTGAGGGAGTAAAAATGTAATATATTTTTGAAGACATTTTTATCAATAAAGAATTTATTTATTATTCATATACTAAATTATTGTCCTCTTTACATTCATATTTATTGGATATATGATAAGCAAACAAAAGTCTGAGGCTGTCGGTCTAAGCCTTTAGAATCAAGCATATGATGGATAGATTATACGAAAGACATAATTCTAAAGGTGATGGTCTAAATCATAAGACTCACAATCAAGGAAAAAAAGTTAGACACTTTATTCATGCAAATGTTGTTATGTTGACTATATCCCTAATCGGAGATGGTTTGTCTTAGCTATCAGAGATGGACTCTATGAATAGAAACATTGGTGCATTGTCATAGGTGACGATGTATTGGATCGAAACATAAAGTGAAATTGATTTGGATTAATAATTCTATTTCGACAAATCAATTCACTTTAGATGATTATATGTGTTTTATCTTAATCCTTAGATGAAAGTGGGCCCGTTGTCTTGACTTATATCTTTTGATGTACCAAAAGGAGACTTCCACATTTTATATTGGTATGCATGCCAGGATATTGGAAACATGACTCTTGATAGTGTAGACCTGTTATTCATAGATACAGAATCCATAGCTCATCTTTAGAAGTCAATGATATCCTCTTATATGCATTATCTTGTAGTTGAAAAACTAGAGCACTCAACCATTTGGATACATAGGTGTAATCGAATGGTATACTGTCTATGGATTGTAAGTTTAAAATAATCATGAAGGTAAGATAAAATTTATCTTTAAGCCGATTATGGATGTCCTATAGGGATACGGTGCATTATGATATGTCATGAATACATAGTTATTTGGGCTTTGTAATTTTATATAGTTCGAGAGTGCAACTCTAAGCTTTTAGTGGAGTAGCATTAGAGTTGATAATTATAAAATATATATCTAAGATATTGGGTTTCATAATTTTTGGGAGCTTGAACTATATAGGTTCATCAGGTCCCCTTTGCTAGCTCATAATAAATCCTGTAACAATACGGCATACTTTTCCAATAAATTGATGATTTATGTTAAATTTTTAAATTGACTAAAATTTGATAGGATCAGTAATTTATGTTCATTTATCAGTTGAATTAATTTTGTGAAAAATTAATTCAAGATAAACTTGTTGAATTATCAGGAGTATTTATTTTTCTAGAGATTATCTAAATATGGTTGTTTTAATTAGATAACTCTCTATTGGGTTATTCGAATTAAAAATGAGACTTTATCCAAAGAATCTCGAATAGAAAATAACAGATTTGTAGGGATCATTTATCGTAAGTTCGGCAAGCTAATGAAGTAAGTTTGGCAGGTCGGTCTGCCAGTTCGGCCTACTGACCGAACGATAAATTGATTATGTATTTTTATGCAATTTTATCATATATTGATCCAGATTCAAATTTTTGAGGCCTTATTTGATAAGGACTAACCCTAGGGCCTCTATAAATAGGGAGTGAGACTCATAAGTTATTCAAATCAATTGAGAGATCAAGAGTGAGCATTATATTTTATGAGCCTCTAAAACTCCCCTGAAGAGCTATTATTCACAAATTACAAGCGGTAGTTTTGGGTATTTCTCAATTGGTTGGAAGGAGAGTCGTCGGGGAAAGGCTATACGAGGTGTGCCCACACATACTTCGATCGTGGATAAAGAATAGCAAATAAGATTAGTTGGTTAAGGCTCTTCTGAAACTTTCTTCTTTTCACATATTGCAAGAGTTCTTCAGCATTAAAAGGTTAGTAAGATTTGGTTAATTTATGTATATAGTGTGTCAAACTTATGTTTTAGAAAATACTCTGATGTAAAAATTTTTAAATTTTTGCTGCATACTATTTTTCCTAAAATTGGTATCAAAGCTAAGGTTTTTACATAAATTTACGAGATCGTGATCATGCTATATGTATAAATTATGTGATCTTGATATCTCATATGCTTGAATTTAATTTTTTAGAAGAGTTAGTTTTTATATATTTATATGTTATCATGGATTATATGGTGAATAATATTAATTAATTATGATTAATTAAATTATTATTTAATATTTATTAATTAATTTATTTGTGCCGGTTATGGTTCCTTAAAGGTTAGAATGTGTATCTATATTTTTCATGTAATTAGATGGCGGTCTATCATCACCGTCTAGAAATTATTATTTAATTTTAAATTTGTAAGAATTTTTTAATTAAATAATCATTTGAAAAAGACGGATCTAGAAGACAAATCTAGAAGATGGATGATAACGTTCTATAGGTATTTCCTGAGTCTCTAATTTTATATTTTTAAATTGTTGAAAATAAGATTGAAAAACCGCATAAAACTGCATTCCCTAGAAAAAGTGAATTTAGCTTGGTCGGCAAGTCAAACCCTCAGGTTTGGTAGTCGATGGTCTTAAACCGGCAAGCCAAACCTCTAGGATCGGTAGACCGTCCGCAGGACAAAATTCTGACAGTTCTGGGGCAGGCCAAATTTTCAAGTTCAGAAGGCCGATCTATCATAACCGGCAAGCCGAACTGTGAGGTTCGGCAAGCCGAAGGGTCATGACCAACAGGTTGATTAAACAGATAGGCATGCCAACAAAGAGCTGTGATTTTCAAAAAAGGTGTGTTTTTCAATGTAGTTTTGATTTTATTTTTGGGACAATTTTGAGAAATATTAAATTTGGATATGATTTAAACTATAGAGTATTCAATCTATGCCGAATTGAAGACTTAAAGATGGATAATACATGAAGAAAGATACAACCTGAAGATTCAAGGATGAACAATTGATAATATGTTTTGATTAATTTCTTGTAATCTTTATTTTCTTATCTCTAGGGTGGAACCATAATATTATGGCTATTTATTATTATTTTGCTTGTAGCTTTGTATAATTGCTTTGTTTGTCTACATTATAATATGATTTGCCATGTATGTTGATAACATGTCATATAGGAATAGGGAGTACTGCTTATTAAAAATTGTTCATGCATGTTCTTAAAATAAAATCTTGATTTCAAAAGATTGAGTGGGAGAAGGTTTTTGAAGAAAGGACCTACGGCCTCCATCGTTGGTCCATAGGTAGCACATAGTGGTTTCAACCCCTAGGAAAGAACTTCATCATTTACCAGGTTAGGTATCCGAAAGGATAAGGTATTTTAGCATGATTTATTGTTATACACCCCCAGGTGGTGATTATAAATCATGGATAAAATATTGAAACAGTGGTTATTCACTCATGTTGATTTTATTATTAATCTACCCTAAGAGCTCTATTAATAAAATTGATTCAATTATTAATATATACTGGATCATACGAGTCCTAGATGGCATATATTAATCAGGAGGTGATCTGTGTTCCTAATTGAATATGGCAAGTCTCCCTTAGGTGACTTGTTGAATTTTGAGTTGGGAATTATCGTTGAAGGTTGTGATATTTTGAAGGTTTTCACACATAAACACATTGTATTTTTACATGATTATATTATCTTACTAAATTATTATAGTGTGTTTGCTTATGTTTGGTATATGATTCTTTATTGTAGACTAAAAATATCTAAAAATGCTTTATCATAGATACTTGACTAAAACCAATTAATCGATGAGAATTTTAATG
The DNA here is from genome assembly GCA_946598075.1 of Artocarpus hirsutus. Taxonomy (NCBI): domain Eukaryota; kingdom Viridiplantae; phylum Streptophyta; class Magnoliopsida; order Rosales; family Moraceae; genus Artocarpus; species Artocarpus hirsutus. Next base: position 36,191 of record CAMOHE010042663.1, on the reverse strand, counting down.
ATTAGAAATAGAACCTGAATATCGTCCTACCCTTCGAGGAACTAAAATTTCTGCTGACAACACTGTGTCCTCTTGCGCCTACGGGAGATTCCACCAATGAGCAAATTCAAGCATATGATTGCTGGAAAGATGCTAATGATCAAGCCCGCTGTTATGTTATGGCTAGCATGAATAACATGCTGTAGTCTCAGCATGAAGATTATGAGACCGCAAAGTAGATCTTGGATAATCTTGAAGACATGTTTAGAGGCCAGGCCCTAACAAAATGGCAAATCCTAGAGGAGTTAAATCCTCACCCGAATATACAAGCATATACCCTCTAGTCTTTTTCAGGTACTTAAAAATATTCTTGATCGCAACCTAGTGGTTCGCTCCTAGATCTAACTGGAATCGACTTAAAGCCCCAACCGCATAACAAATATCCAGTCATGTACAAAGCATGGCATACATGAGACTACCCACTGCTGAAGCCTAAGGCACCTTCTTCATATATTCACTTTCTTCATCAGACTTTAGAGAGTCTTTCTTAGAAAGAGTAATTCCATACTTAGATGGTTGCCCACCCTTTTTGGAATCCTACATTGCAAACCTTTTGAGAATTTTATCTATGTAGCATGCTTGGGACAAAGCCATCATTTTGTTCTTCCTATCCTAAAAGATCTAGATACTAAGAACAAAATTAGCTTCACCCAAGTCTTTCATGTCAAACTGCTTGTTCAACCATAATTTGACCGATGACAATGCCCCAATATCATTGCCAATTAGCAGGATGTCATCTACAAAGAGCAGTAGAAAAATCCCTAATTTGTTTATAAACACATGGTTCATCCATATTTTGTGCAAACCCATAATTCTTAATCACTTGATCAAATCTTATGTTCCAAGAACGAGAAGCCTGCTTGAGTTCATAAATTGACTTTAGCAACTTACAAACCTTACCTTCCTAACCCTTGGCCTTAAACCCGTTTGCCTACTCTATATAGATGGACTCATCAAGATAGCCATTTAGAAAGGTCATCTTGACATCCATCTGTCAAATCTCATAGTTGAGAGCAGTAGCTACAGACAAGAGAATGCAAATGGATTTAAGCATGGCTATAGGCGAAAATGTTTTCTTATAATCAATTCCTTCTTTTTGCATGTATTCCTTAGCTATAAACAGAGCCTTATAGGTTTCTACCTTTCCATCCACTCCTCTCTTCCTCTTGTAGATCCACTTACACCCAATAGGTTTTACCCCTTGGGAAGATCTACAAGCTCCCAAACCAATTAGTCTCCATAGACTTCATCTTTGTGTTCATGGCCTCTATCCAGAGTTTCAAATCAATGTCCTCCATAGCCTCTTCATAAGTGTAAAGATCCTTGTCTTGTTCATCCGATTCAACCAAGAAGGCCTCACCATTGAACATATACCTCTCGAGTTTACACCCAATCCTCCCACTACACCAAAATGCCTTAGATTATTGTTTGGGATTGGTTGGTTTTTCTACACCGATTGGAGTGGTTTCATTCCCCTCAGAGTGATCGAATCACTCGTTAACTCCTCAAGCACCACTTTGCTTTGAAGCATAAAGTCATCCATGTGACTATCCTCAAGGAAAGTTGCATAAGTTAAAACCACGACTTTATTTTCCTTTGGGTTATAAAAATAAACCCTGTTAGTCCCTTTTGGATATCCTATAAACACGTAAACTTCTGAACATGCTTCCAACTTATTTGCATTCCTAAACAAGACATGATCCAAACATTCCCATATGCAAATATGGTTTAACGATATCCTTTTCCCTGTCCACAACTTATGAGGAGTTTTAATTGTTCAAAAGATAACATACGGTTTGTAGTGCATATCTCCAAAAGGACAAAGGCAATGATGAATAACTCGTCATGGGCTAGACCATGTCCAACAAAGTCGTATTTCTTCTCTCAGTGCTCTGGAGTTCCCAGCACAGTCAAATGAGATAAAATCCCATTCTCTAATAAGTGTCCCAAGAACTCATTAGAAAGATATTCACTTTCTCAATCGGATCAAAGTATCTTTATGGGTTTACCCAATTGCTTTTTCACTTCAACCTGAAACTTCCTGAACTTGATATAAGTTTCACTTTTGTGGTCCATCAAGTACACATACCCATACCTTGAGTAATATCATCAACAAAAGGGACGAAGTACTCATACCCTTCTCATGCCTTGATGTTCATAGGTTTGGAAATATCATTATGCACAAATTCTAGAACCCCTTCAGCCCTATTGCCTTTAGACCTAAATGATCTTTTGGTCATTTTACCCTCCAAACAAGATTCACATTGTGGTATAGATTCCACCTTCAAGTGACTTAAAGCTCCATCCCTTACTAACCTTTAAATTCTATTTAGGTTAATATGACCTAATTGCAAATGAAAAAGATAAGTCTTATTAAAATGATAAGTTTTAAGTCTTTTAGAGTTATTATCATTAATCTTAGCATTAAGCAGTAAGTCCATCTTAGGTTTAATAAAATAGAGATTATTTTGCATCCACCCAGAATAGATAAAAGATTTGTTTTTACAAATCACCTCTTTATTATTAAAAGAAACCAAAAAGGAGTATTTAAATAAACAAGCTACAGAAATTAAATTCCTTTTAAGTTTAGAAACATAAGAACAATCTTGCAAAAATAAATTCCTATAATTATCAAAATATAGATGAACGTCTCTCACTACTTTAGCTAAGATCAAGGATCCATTGCTTGTCCGAAGCGTAAAGTCTTCATGAAGCAAACTTCTTGTTTCTTTGAACCCATGTAGAGAAACACAAACATGATTAGTTGCTCCGGAATCTATGACCCAAGTGTCACTGGATTCCTCAACTAAACAAGTTTCAACAACTAGAAGATTACACTTACCTCCTTAGGAAATGAAGTCCTTGCAATTCTTTTTTATGTGCCCAACTTTCCCACGAAAGAAGCACTTGAGCTTCTTCGGGTTCTTTTTTTTCTTCTTATTGTTTTTGCCATTTGTAGGAATAAAAGACTTTCTATTCTTGGCTTGTTGCTTCTTTCTATTCCTTGGGTTGGGATTGAAACTAGACACAGCCGCCAAGTTGGTCTCGCCACTAGCAAGTGACTCCCTGATCAGTAGTTCAAACTCTTGCAACTGTTTCATCAACTTAATCAAGATCATATCCCACTTATTGCTTAAATTAAATGTTGCTGTAAATGGGATAAATTCTTTAGACAGAGTCTCAAAGACCATAGTCATCTAAGTTTCAGTATCAATGTCAGCTCCATTGATTTGAGCCTTAGTAAGATATCTCATGACTAACATCATATGCTCCTTTATAGATGTCTCTAGTCTCTGTTTGCAATTCAAGAGTTTCCAAAGCACCCTTTGGCATTTTGTTAGGGCCTGGCCTCCAAATAGGACTTCTAGATTATCCAAGATCTGCTTAGCAGTCTCATAATATTCATGTTGTGTCGTAGAACATTATTCATGCTGGCCATAACATAGCAATGGGCTGATCATTAGCACCTTTCCAATGATCATATGCTTGGATTTGATCATTGGTGTAGTCTCCTATAGGCTCAGAAGGACAAGGTGTCGTCAGTACAAATTTCAGTTTCTCAAAAGACAAGACGATATTGAGGTTCAATTTCCAATTATTATAGTTCTCACTAGTTAATTGGTTTTTGTTAAGTATCGAAGATAAAGCATTTTTAGACATTTTTAATCTACAATAAGAATCATATACCAAACATAAGCAAACATACAATAATAGTTTAGTAAGATAACACAATCATGTAAAATAAACAAATGTGTTTATGTGTCAAAACCTTAAAAATATCACAACTTTACAACGATAATTCCTAACTCAGAATTCAATAAGTTGCCTAGAGGAACACGAATCTCCTCTTGATTAATATATGCCATCTAGGACCCATATGATCCAACATGTATTAATAATCATTTCTTTGGCCCTCAATTTTATTAACAGAGCTCTTAGGGGAGGTTAATAATAAATCAACATATTGTATAACCTTCATTTCAATATTTTATCCATTATTTACAATCACCACTTAAGGGTGTGCAACTATAAATCATCCTAAAATACCTTATCCTCTCGTAAATCCAACCTGGTATATGATGAAGTCCCTTCTTAGAGGTCGAAACTACCATGTGCTACCTATGAACCAACGATGGAGGCCGTAGGTTCTCTCTTTGAAAACCTTCTCACACTCAATCTTTTGAAATCAAGGTTTTATTTTAAAAACATGCATGAACAATTTTTAATGAGCGGTACTCCCTATTCTATATGATATGTTATCAATATACATGGTAATTCATATTATAATGTAGACAAGCAAAGCAATCATGCAAAGCCACAAGCAAAATAATAAGAAATAACCGTAATATTATAGTTTCACCCTATAGAAAAGAAAATAAAGATTATAAAAGATAAATCAAAACATATTATCGATTCTTCATCTTTGAATCTTCAAATTGTATCCTTCTTCATGTAATGTCCATCTTCAAGTCTTCAATCCCGCATAGTTCAAAAACTCCATATTTTTGGTCATATCCAAATTTAATGTTCCTAAGAATTGTCCCAAAAATAAAATCAAAACTGCACCGAAAACGCACCTTTTCTAAAAAATTTACAGCTCTCTGTAGCAATGCTGATCTATGTAAACGACCTATCGGTCATGACCCTTCGACCTACTGAACCTTATAGTCTGGCTTGCGGGTCATGACAGATTGGTCTACCGAACTTGAAATTCAGCCTGCCATCAGAGGCACCAGAATTCTGCCCCACGGATGGCTTGCATATCCTAGAGGTTTGACCTACCTGTCTATGACCATCGACTTGCCAAACTTGAAGGTTTGGCATGCCAATTGAGCAAAAAACATGTTTTTTAAAAAAATATAGTTTTGAATGCAATTTATCAATTTTATTTTCAACAATTCAAAAACATAAAATTAGAGACTCAAGAAATACCTATGGAATTCTATCATCCATCTTCTAGATCCATCTTCTCCAAATAATTATTTAATTACAAAATTCTTACAAATTTAAAATTGAATAATAATTCTTAGACGGAGATGATAGTCTGCTATCTAATTACATGAAAAACCTATATACACATTCTAACATCTAAGGAACCATAACCGACATTAATTAATTAATTAATTTAATCAACCAGAATTAATTAATAAACATTCACCATATATTCCATGACAACAAATAAATATATAGAAATCTTAAAGTGCCAACTCTCCAAAAAAAAATTAAATTCAAGCATAGGAGAGATTAAGATCACATAATTTATTCATATAGCATGACCACAAACTAGCAAATTTATGTAAAAACCATGGCTCTGATACCAATTGTTGGAAAAATAGTATGCGATGGAATTTTAAAATTTTTTTATACTAGAGCATTTTCCAAAACACAATTTTGACACACTATATACATAAATTAACCAAATTCTACTAACCTTGTATGACAAAGAGATTCCTCAATTGATGAAGAAAAGGGCGTTGTAGAAGGACCTCAACCAACTGGCCTTCTTTGGAATTCTTTATTTACAACTGATGTGTGTGAGAGCACACTTGTACAGCTCTTCCACAGATGACTCTCCTTCCAACCAATTAAGATATACCCAAAGCTATAGTTCATGATTTGTGAACAACAGCTTTTTGGGGAGTTTAAGAGTCTCACTAGCAGAGTACTCACTCTAAATTTCTCAACTAGTCTAAATAACAATGAGTTTCACTCCCCTTTTTTTAGAGGTTGGGCCCAAGGGTCAGTCTTTATCAAATAAGCCTTAAAAATAAGAATCAAAATCAATATTAGATAAGAAATCATGTCTCAAAAGGCATGACGGCAGGCCGAATTGGTTATCAAAACTTGTTTGGTTAAAGAATATAGTGACACTTAAGTCATAGATTCTGGGGCAACTAATCATGTTTGTGTTTCTCTACAGGGGTTCAAATAAACGAGAAGTCTGCTACATGAAGACTTCACTATTCAGATGGGCTATGGATCCTTAGTGTTGGCTAAAGTAGTAGGAGATGTCCATCTTTATTTTGATAATTATAGGAGTTTAATTTTGTGTAATTGGTTTTATGTTCCTAAACTAAAAACGAATTTAACTTCTGCAGCTTATTTATTTAAAAACTCTTATGTAGTTCCTTTTAATAATAAATTACTGATTTGTGAAAAGAAATCTTTTATCTGTAGTGGATGGATGCAAAATAATCTATATTTTGTCAAAACCAAGATGGACTACCACTAAACACTAAGGTTAATGATAATAACTCTAAAAGACTTAAAACTTCTCATTCCAATAAGACTTATCTTTGGCATTTACAACTAGGTCATATTAACCTAAATAGGATTCAAAGATTGGTAAGCGATAGACCTTTAAGTAACTTAAAGGTGGAATCTATACCTCAATGTGAATCTTGTTTAAAGGGTAAAATGACCAAATGACCATTTGGGTCTAAGGACAATAGGGGTCGAAGGACTTCTAGAACTTGTGCATAGTGAAGTTTGTGGACCTAAGAACATTTGGGCATGAGGAGAGTATAAGTATTTTGTTACTTTTATTAATGATTACTTAAGGTATAGGTATGTGTACCTAATGCACCACAAAAGCAAAAATTATGACAAGTTCAGGGAGTTTCTAGCTAAAGTCAAAAAGCAATTGGATAGACCCATAAAGGTACTTCGATCCGATCGAGGTGGAGAATACCTTTTTGATGAGTTCTTAGGACACTTATTAGAAAATGAGATTTTATCCCATTTGACTGCGCCAAGCACTCCGCAGCAAAATGGCATAGCAGAAAGAAGAAATATGACTTTATTGGACATGGTTAGGTCTATGATGAGTTATTCATCATTGCCTTTGTCCTTTTGGGGATATACACTACAAACCGCCTGTTATCTTTTGAACAATGTGCCTTCAAAAGCGGTCCCTAAAACTCTTCACGAGTTGTGGACAGGCATGAAGGCATCCTTAAATCATATTCGTATATTGAGATGTCCGGCACATGTCCTGTTTAAAGATGCGAATAAGTTAGAAGTACGTTCAAAAGTTTACATGTTTGTAAGATATCCAAAAGGGACTAAAGGGGGTTATTTCTATAACCCAAAGGAAAATAAAGTCGTGGTTTCAACTAATGCAACTTTTCTTGAAGAAAGTTACATGGATGACTTTAAGCCTTGAAGCAAAGTGGTGATTGAGGAGTTATGAGTATGATATCAGTGTGGTGGAAGATGATCTAATCAATTTTTGTCAAGTCATCGAAGTTCTAAATCTCAAGAGTGGATTGATGTCTTCATGAGGAGGTAAAGTCTATGAAGGACAATGATGCTTGGGATCTTGTCCCATTGCCAGAAGGAGCAAAACCCATTAATTGCAAATGAATTTTTAAGACCAAGAGGGATTCTAAAGGTGATGTAGAAAGGTACAAGGCTCGTTTTGTCGCTAAAGGTTTTACACAAAAAAAGGGCATTGATTATAAAAAGACTTACATAGAAAGAGGGCATCGATTATGAAGAGACTTTCTCTCTGGTTTCATTGAAAAAGTCTTTTAGAACTATAATGGTAGTGGTGGCACATTTTAATCTTGAGCTTTATTAGATGGATGTTAAGATTGCATTTCTAAATGACAACATTGATGAAACAATTTATATGGTGCAACCAAAAAACTTTGTGTTGAGAGATGTAAAGAAGATGGTTTGTAAATTGAAGAAATTAATCTATGGGCTTAAGCAAGCCTTTCGTCAGTGGTAACACAAGTTTCATAACAATTTTCAAAAACCCATAGATTGATAAATCTGAGAATTTTCCTACGAAAATTATATTTAAAAAATTATTGATTCCTAATTATTTAACATGAAGAGCTGTGATATTGCTTGTTATAACAAAACATTGTGATAAAAACCATCATCAATGGAGATCATTTATGTCAAATCACCAAGATAATTAATAAGATGCAAAAACTAACATAGATTCATAGATAGAATAAGATTCCTGAGTCTGTAGGTTAAGGATCTTCCAAGTCAAGTACTTAAGTCATCTTTCAAAGAATGCCTCTGTAATCTCTTTATAGATGGATGATTGAAAAATAACGTATGTACTGACTTGGAGGATCACAACCCCTTTACATAATTGTTAACCCTAACAATTATGTTTAATTACTAATTCAGACCATCATAAAATCAATAATCATATTTTGGTCTCCATACATAGAAGATCCACACTTAAATGATGCATTAAAAGCTCAAAACTCAAATCGATCACTTTAATTAGGCAACCTTATTTGATAGCCTTTTAATACACATTTATTTACTATATTAGCCCATCTTTCAATTTATTCCAACATATAATCCCATAAGTTTACTAACATTCATGCTATTGCTATCTTGTAGCTACGACAGCACACTAAAAACTCATAAACCAATAATAACTACCCAATATGGATCATAGTATTAACCTTATATTTTCAGCAAATCAAGAGGCTAAACTAGTTAAAAAGAGGAAAAGTCATCCAATCGTAGCTTTGGCTACTTTTGGCATTCGCAAGGGTATTTAGTGTATTTAGCTAGACCAAATTTTTGCACTGTGGTTGATCATGTACCCGAAGCATGCTAATATGATAGAATTGATTGGTCTGTCGTTTTATACATATTGTAACGGTCAAAACACGCTTGACTGCACTTTGAGATATAGAGTACAATCCCAAATTTCAAAGTTTTAAAAATAAAATGGATTTGATTAAATGTTCTTAGTGAAGGGGGGAAAAATGCACGAAGCATCACCAAAAACTCTGACATAAGCATTTGAGTTTTGAACTAGATTTTTCACGTGCAAATTCGGCTTAAATCTAAGAGTTCAAGACACCATTGAAGGTGTGAAGTCATGGTATTTCAAGTTCCAAAAGCGCCATATTATCAATCATGTCTAGCACTGGGGAAAAGCACATCCTCAGGGCTCGTCTTAGGATGCTCCACTCGGAAGGTCGTTAAAACTAAATGTTGACGCTCCTGACGCAGTGGTGGTTGATTTGCTTCCATTCTGTGCGGTTGGGGTTGTTGTGCGTGACGCCCGTGGAAATGCTCTCAGGTTGGTCTTGCCCTATTTTGCTGAATGTATTGTTGGTCGAGGTCTTTGGTTGGCTAAAAAGGAGGGATGGAGGGAGTTACACCTTGAAAGTAATGCGACTAATGTCGTTTACACCATTAGAAGCAATTGTTTTGACGCCTTTGAAGGCACAATTATTAGATATGCTAATTCTGTTGGTGTTATTCCTATCAGCTAACAGCTTTGCACATGTGCTTGCAAAGTTTAATTTGTCTTAGGTATATTGATTCAGAGAAGGTTACTGAGTTGCCCGTTTGGTCCTCTTCGCTTAGTTGTAATGTTTCTGCCAGTTGAATGAAATTCTTAAAGTTTTTCCCTTAGAAAAATTGGGACTAAATCACCAAAAAAAAATGTCAAAGACTATAGTGCCAAACTACGTCAAATTGAGGGGGTAAAGTGCTAAAAAAATTATTGCTATACCATCCAAAATTTGACATATGGTTCCCTTGTATCCCTTATTTAGTTTTGTGCCCCTTCAAATGATATTCAAGGGAAAAAAGAGGCCTGAACCAAACAGTAAAGAACTGTAATAGAATTTGGTAGGGAAGGCAGAAATGAAAATTCATTATTTCTTTTTCAAGAATTTACTTATCCATCGGGTGGAAGAATGAAAAACAATCCATTTATATTTTTAGTGTCATGTTCTTTTACTTTGTTTAATAATCATTGATTTATGAGATACGAACTTATTATTAACGGTCTCTAAGTAAATTTACACTAGTCCCTTTAAATGAGAGTCAATACTATTAAGAAATACAAGAAGTCACTATCCCTTATTTGCCATTCCCTGGATTGTGTAAGGTCCATTAATTTTTCAATATTGATTTTGTAAATAAAACACATAATTAGATGAGGAGGAAACAGATTCTTGTTTTCGCTTTCCCTCTGAGGTAAGTAACGCCCCAACAAGTGTTTATTAAGTTAAGGCATAAATTTGTATGCCCTTCATTAAAGGGGTGTTCTTCTTGTTATCCCCACATTCATTAGTAATTTGGTCAGGGCCCTTATCCAAACTCGACGATGACCGACTTTTTCGGCCTTTAATTGACAACCAGGAAACCTGATCTATAGCTTTTCAGCAACACGAGAAGTTTGGCTCTGCTCCAGTGCAAGAGCATCAAGATGTCCCCACTTTGTGCAATCCCAAATCAAAATTTTCCCGTTAACAACGTTGATAACATTGAGATACTTGCAAAATGCAATATGCTTACATTTAAGTCTACATTTTATCAATTGGGGTGAAACACTACTAGATAAATTAGTCTTTTCTTCTATAAGATTCTCTTTTATTGTCTTTCTGTAGGACTGAAACCCCACTACTTACAAAATAGTGAACCACAAACTAGTAATTTGTGTATTTCTTAGGACTAGAACCCACTATTTTATGAGTTGTAGCATTGGGCTTGGCTTTCGGGAAAGGATGGTAAGGTTAAATAGGGGTGTTTTTTTTATTCACCTTACCCTACGTGGCATTTTTGCAATGATTTGCCGAAAATACTGTCCAAAGATTTGCAAACACTGATAAAGCATATTCCATCACCATTCAAAATGCAATGACAAAAAACGAATATCTTCCATTCAAACCACGTTCTGTGGCTACACCCCTTCAGCCAAAACCCGACACACTCAAAAGAGAACTCTTCTAAAGGCAAGACCGCAAAAACAAAAAATGATGATTTAAGGAAAATTGGATCTCGGATATCTGACCTCGGAATCATTTCGCCTGTAAAGAAGAAATGAGAGCCATAAGGATGGCAGGTAGAAAGAAGCACGAGCTACCCACCAAGCCAAGCTTGATATCTTCCAAATCTGAGACATATAAACAAGCAAGAATACAAAATTTAGGCAATACCAAAGGGTTTAGCAAGCATTTATTCTTCTCAGAAAAGAAAACCAAAAGATTTGAAAATTGATCCACTAACTTTCTCCAACCAGAACATGAGATTTCCCAACAATATAGGCAAACTATCAAATTGACCGGAGTATAGGAGAAGGCATGTTTGCCAAGGTTAAGCTGGCAGTGGACACCACCAATGGTCAATATGTTGCAGTCAAGATCATCGACAAAAACATTGGTCATGGAAAGTAATCTCATGTTTCAGGCATGTTCTCTTCTTCTTCTTCTTCTTCTTTTTTTTTTTGAAACAAGAAACTTAGTACTGATAATATGTATGTATGTATTTATGTATGTATGTATGTATGTATGTATATATATATATATATAGAGGAGAGGGAGAGATCCCCTCAATCAAAAATCATACGTAGGACCGTAAAAATGCGGTCCAACTTCTAACAAGATCAGAAAAAAGAACTTTACAAAATTCACTATCATGATGAATCCATAAAGCTACCAAGACATAAACGACTTTTGCTCCTTATGCATTCACGTTCAATATCAGGTACAAAGAGAATTAAGAACAATGAAAATTCTTGATCATCCCAACATTGTACACATACACGAGGTATGTGACCAACTTCTAGTTCGGTGTTATGTGCTGGGTTTGTTTCTTTCTGCCAAACTTCAAGGACTTTCCTTCCTGCTTCTATTACCAGGTTCTCGGCACAAAGACCAAAATCTCGAGTGTAATGGAATACGTACCAGGCGGACAACTCTCAGACAAGATGGCAGGTTCATCATCGATAACTGGGACCAATGGATGGTGTTGAAGGTAGTTTTCTAGCTTTTCTAGTGAAATTTCTAATCGCTTTGAATCTTTTCCCCAGTTATATGCCAAGAGATTAAGTGAATCAGTGGCAAAAAAACTTTTTCAGCAGTTGATTGATGCAGTTTACCACTGTCACAGCAAACGGGTACATCACAGAGATCTAAAGGTCAGAAGAACGCAACCTTATGTGTCGTCATAAATTCTCTAACAGGAAGCCATCTAGACTGAAGTATTTTCGCATCTTATTCAGCCAGAAAATTTACTTCTGGATAGCAAGGGAAATCTGAAGGTGTCAGATTTTGAATTAAGTGCATTGCGTAAGGTAGCAAACTTGAACTTACACTTTTGTTTGTCACATCATTATTTAACCTAATACCGATACTTGGATGAAATTTTAATAAATTAATAGCCTGGTGACCTGCTATCTACAGCGTGTCGCTCTCCAGGCTATGTAGCACCAGAGGTAAGAAGATTTTCTCTCACTAGAGTAAATAATCTGCTTCCTTCTTTTATAAATAAATAAACAAAGTTGATTTGGAAGGCAGGAAAAGAAAAGAAACTGAGGATAATTTATACATCGTATCAATCTATTCTTAACAGCCGCTGGTGAGTAAGGGGTACGATGGTGCTGCAGCAGATATTTGGTCCTGTGGGGTAATCCTCTTCAAATTATTTGCTGGTTATCTCCCATTTGATGACCGCAACCTGATGAACTTGTATAGGAAGGCACACAAATCCATATTATAAATCAGCAGTTTGCAGTACAAATAAACTCACATACTGACAACTCTGCATGCAAGAGATAACCAGAGCACAATACATATGTCCACAATGGTTTACCAAAAGCCCAAAGAAGCTAATCTCCAGAGCACTTGAGCCAAACTCTAGAGAGGTAAAATTCGAGAGCGTTCTATGACTTGTGTTATTTTTATGATCATAGTGACTGCTCTAATAATTGCTTTTATCGCAACAAAGAATTACAATTCCAGAGATCATTGAAGATGAATGGTTTCAAAGCGATTACGTTCCTGGTTGCATAAATGAAAGCGACGAGAAAACTTGCGTTGATGATGTTAATGCAGCTTTTGATTTAATTGAGGTAAAATATTTTATATAATTACAAAAAATGAAGGCGATAAAGGAACCTCATGAAAATCAACTCAGTATCTAAAGATCTTTGGCAGGAGAAAAGTCAAGAGAATAAGATGCCCAAATCTTCAAGTTTTATAAATGCTTTCCAATTGATAGCCATGTCAAACCATCTTGATTTGTCCCCTTTTTTTGAGGAAGAGGCAAGTCTATAGCTGGGAAGCGGTTGTCTGTAGTTTGTTCAATATTTTTATTATTATTTTTTTTTTTTCAGTACAAGATTTCGTTCATGATTTATCATAAAGTAAACTGTGGTGAACCCCTTCTGGTTTAGGTTGACAAGAATAAAACAAGGCTTGCATCCAAACATACATTTTATGAAACAATTAAGAAAATAGAAACTGCTGCAACAGACGTAAGACTTTCAGTAGAAAGAATGAACAACTTCAAGATGCAAATACCCCTCATTCATCTCTGATAATTTTTTCAATCTTCTACATCACGAAACAACCAACTTATTTTTGTTTCCTTTGTAATAACTACGATAGATGAGAATGCATATAAAACCGAAGATGACAAGATGTCCTAAATCATACTTCGAACGATCAGCAGAGGTAATATTTTTTCACACGCCTTTACAATATAAGTCATTTCAGTGTCTCACCACTGCATGTGAAATATATTAGGTGATCGAGGTTGCTCCCACAAATTGTGTCGTGGAAATATCAAAATCTGCAGGAGAGCTAAGAGGGTACGAGGAGGTACAATAAGAAATCTAAGCTGACTGTCCCGTGAATAAATGTTTTATTTTCTATGGCACCTTTACATTAAGATGTCTAGGCTGATCATGTAAGTAACTGTTTATCTATATAGTAACACGGTGTTTAGAATAATCAGTTCTGCAAAAGTTTATGGAAACTTCTGACTAAGAATTCAGATTCATCAGAAAAACAAGAGACAGGAACTCAGCTACAGCAGCAAAAGTACTGAAGAGAGAGAATGGTAGTGCATGATTTAAAGGGCTCATGTTAACCAGATAACTAATTACAAAAATATACTCTCCTATAGCTCGCTAACTGGTTAATTTGACTCCCACACGCAGCTTTTCTGAGACAAATTTCATGAAAAGTAAATACCACCGAGGTTATTCATCGTCATAGTGATTACCGATTACCTAGTCATTGTCTCCAACACTCTTCTATCAAGGCTCTAAAGCGGGTCCTGAAATACCAAAGAAAAAAGTTGCAAATTACATCATTTGCAAGTGTAAATGTGTAATGCACACTTTTTAAGTTACAAGTACTGAAAAATAATTATGAGTGGGAAAGATCCAAGCCAACACACTGATTATTACAGTCCTGCTTCTTTTCTGTGTTCTCTTTTTCTTCTTCTTCTAAAGTTTCTAAAATACCAAAGTATCACTCAGAAATATAATGTAGACGTTTAAATCTCTCCATCACAAACTTTATTCTCTGTCACAAGCAATTTTTGTGAGATAAGGGTCGTTCTGCCCTTGCAAAACATCATTCATAAGTCTTATGCAACCAAGAAAGAACCTTTTCTTCCCCCAAGCAATCTGAATGTTCAGCACTGACAGCTAGTAAACGCTACATTCCCAAGTCTGTATGATATCCTCCCAACTTAATAGTGTGCATTAAAGCTTGCAGCATCATTCATTGTTTCAGAAGCCCTATTTGCCCTTAAAAAGCACATGAAGCAAAACTATTCCCGTTTATTTTCTTTCCATGCAGGGTTATACGCCCAACTCCCAGGCCATTAATCTCATAAATCGCAACCAACTTTATCTATGAATGGGATTCCTGACGCTAAAACTTGAAAGAAACAGGCAGAAATGTTGGTGGAAGCCAGGCACACACAAATGAGTTGGAATTCACGAGCGGCACAAAGAAAATAATAAGAGGAAACACAAACTAAAACTCCTAATGTAGTGCTTTGGAAATCTGTGCCTCAAATTGGATAACAAGTTTTCGGAATTAACATGTTCCTTCAAAACCCAAAAACCAAGAGTACAAATCATCTGACGTAGGAATAGTAAGAAAAATAGAGAGAAGAGAGGGAAAGCATAGGATAACAAAAAAGGACTTAAAAGAGAGAAAATCAGGGAATAAAACAAGAGAAAATATGGATAAGTCAGGTACAATTCCATAAGCAATTTTGTTACAGAATCAAGTCATAGGTCTGATTCAAATACAGTAAAACCTATTCGTAGGCAAATTTGCAATCAAAACTAGGAAACCAACCAGAACCAAATAAAGAAACTAATAGCAAAATAATTACTCCAACATCTGATCTAAGCTAATAAAGGAAATCCAGACTCTAGTATTTAGAACATTAAAAGAATCCCAAGTAAGTTTCTAGTGTATGGTTAGACTGAAGCTACAAAATTGCTTTTATGGATCCAGAACTCCAGTCTTCATCTCTTACTTCGTAAGCACAGCCTGTTGCCCGTAACAAAGCATAAGCCTTTGGAGACCATAATTTTTTGTGGTCCAACAGTACAATAAATTAAAAAAAGTAATAAATATTCTAATGACATAAATATCATTCACCTGGATAAGTTTCCAGCTTTTGTGGATCAAGAAATGATTTTCCTGAAATTTAAGCAGCAAAGGAACTAGGGAGTAGGAGACAAAAGTGTATATTGGTTCTTGAACGTCTTCAGGCCTCTTTTTCTAAAAGAATGAAACGGAAAAGGCAGATTTAAAAAAAATTAATTAACTCGAACATTCAAAAGTACTGAGGTTCTGAACATCCAAAAGTTATATGGCTTCAAAATACATTTGGGACATCTTCTCTCTGCTTCACTTTTATCTACTAGAGTGGTCGTCAGCACTCAACATCCAGTGTCATGAGATAATTCTTTCACGTACACCTTCCCTCCCCCGAGAGAGACAGAGAGAGAGAGAGAGAGAGAGAGAGAGCACAACCGTCATTATATGTATACACATTTATAAAAACAGTTATATAACTAAGACACACGAAATAGGATAAGAGCATATCAAATGAATCAGTTATAAGGACTGTTGAAACCTTGACTAATTAACTTGGTCGTAGTAGAACTTCGTAAAATCCTGTTACACTGGGGTTATAGATCTCTTTTTAGCACCTTCTCTTTGTCCTAATGGGGTTCTAAATATCACATCTACAAAACAATTATAAATAGCAATATGGCGGAAATTTTATTCATTTTCTTATAATATACAAAGAAAAGTTTGCAAGATAGGAAGCCAATACAATAAAATTTTGCACTAAAACAGAAATAAGAGAGCGCTTTCAGATATGCAAATTTCTGTAGTCTCTAAATTATGATCAAATATACATTACAATATCCTCGTAACAAGGTACATGGTATTTAAGAATAAAGGTCTTTTTTTCAAGAGGCGCGGGGAGAGAGAGAGAGAGAGAGGCAGTTGTAAACCACCATCGCATCACCTATTTGGAACAAACAAAAACTCAAACAACTATAAAAGGAAGTTATCTATGATATGGTAAACCACGTCAGCACCATCAGAATTTAACCAATATCTCTTCACCTGCAGGCATGAAAAGGGATGTCCATAAGAATATAACTAAAAACACGTGGCCTTTGCCTTGAGTAAATTATTATATTTGAGGATTTACAAGGCATATTGGTAAGTTGTACATTGACAAAGTAAAATGAGAGAAGGCTATTCCAAAAAAAGGAAGGGAGCTTCATAGATCATGTGGAAAAGAAGAGATTCAGTAACAATCTTGTTACTGAATTTAAGGGATTGTGTTTTATGTAAATTTCTTGTAATTAGGGATAGTCAACTCTGTAAATTAGGAAAGATATTAGACAGCTAATTATCAGATTATTAGATATCTAATTACCAGATTTTTTATAGTTTCCTTTTTCACTCTTGTATCTGCTCCTAAATGAGAAACCCGTGGAAACCTTTGTGACTAAGTGCCAATATACAGAAAAAATCCAATAACACATTTTCTTATACGGTATTAGAGCCACCCTAAAATAATTCCCAATTCTCTTTTCCCTTCACCATTTTAACCATGTCTGAAGTTTCTTCTGCATCAACCCCACCGGTCATGACCTAGCCAATTCAAACCTCTACTACTCAGAACCCAAATACCGACTCACACTCTGTCCAAATTACCACCATTCACCTTAATGGCGACAATTATTTATGGTGGTCTCAATCCATTAGGATGTACATCAGAGGAAGGGGGAAAATTGTGAAACTGACAGGAGATAAGAAGGCACCGGCACCAAAAGACCCAACATACGCAACGTGGGATACAGAGAACTCAATGGTGATGACTTGGTTAGTGAACTCCATAAACGAGGACATCAGCTCCTAATATCTGTGTTTTTCAACGGCCAAAGAACTCTGGGATAGTGTGAATTAGATGCATTCTGATTTAAGGAATCACTCAAATTTATGAATTCACCTTAAAGCTTGGTGAAACATGGTAGGGAGAGGATTCCGTCACCAAGTATTTCAATTCTCTAAAGCGTTTCTGGCAAGACCTTGATCTATTCAATGACTATGAATGGAAATCCACAGAAGACGCTGATCATCACAAACAGACTATAGAGTCTCATTGTATCTATAGATTTATTGCAGGACTCAACGTGGAATTTGATGAAGTTCGTGGCTGATTCATAGGTAGGACTCTGCTTCCCCCTATTGGAGAGCTGTTTGATGAAGTTCAAAGAGAGAAGAGCCGCAAGCACGTTATGTTGGGGAAAAAAGCTATTAATGGGCCAGTTGAAAGCTCAGCCCTTAATGTTACCGAGAATAATGTGAATAAGGCAACCAGTTTTCAATGAAAAACTGAGCAGCCATGGGTTTGGTGCGATTTCTGCAATAAGCCACACCATACCAGAGAAACATGCTGGAAGATTCATGGAAAACCAACAAATTGGAAGAGTAACAGGCCTGGTGACAAGAATAGCCACTCGGTTCCCACTGCAAATGAGGTTGAAGCAAACCCCTTTAGCAAAGAGCAGATGGATCAACTTCTGAAGCTGCTAAAATTCAATTCCCCATCTACAATTTCGAGTCTCTCTAGCACAAACAGGTATTGAACCAAAAGCCCTAGCTTAAACTTTACCCCTTGGATTATTGATTTTGGAGCCTCCGATAATATGACCAGTTGTTCAAACCTTTTTAGTACTTACCATGCTCTGGCCATTAAAAAAAAAAAATAGAATTGCAGATGGTAGCTTTACCACTATTGCAGGAAAAGGTGTGGTCAAATTATGTGAGAATATAAACCTTAAATTTGTTCTTCACGTTCCTAAATTGGCCTGTAAACTTTTATCTATGAGTAAACTGACCAATGATTTTATCTATCATATAATTTTTTGTGATTCTCACTATGAATTTCGAGAGAACTCAAGGAAGATAATTGGCAGTGCTAAGTTAATAGATGGGCTTTCCTACTTTGATGATGTCATTTCTAATAATAAAAAGGCTCAGGGCCTCAATGGTGTTAGTTTTAATACTGTGTATGAACAAATAAAGCTTTGGTAGTTGAGATTAGGACATCCAAGTTTTCTGCATTTTAAGCATTTATTTCCTACTTTATTTAAGGGTCTCAAACATACCTCTTTTTATTGTGCAAGTTGTTGCTTATCAAAAAGTCCTCGTTCTATTATCAGCCAAAAGGCTATACTTTTTCAAAACCTTTCTATTTGATACACAGTGATGTTTGGGGACCTTCTAGAGTCGCTACTATCTCTAAGAAAAAAATGGTTTGTTACTTTTATAGACGCTCGTCTATGTTGGGTTTGCCTAATGAATGAAAAATCTGTTGAAAAAATTTCAAAGATTTTTACACAATGGTTGAAACAAAGTTTCAAGCAAAAATTAATGTTCTTCAAACTGATACTGGAACCGAGTATTTTTAATGAAATTTTGGGAGATTTTTTTATAGAAAAGGGAATTCACCATCAATCAACTTGTGTAGATGGGTCTTAGCAAAATGAAATTGCTGAAAGGAAAAATAAGCATTTACTTGAAGTGGCTCGTGCTATAATGATTTCAATGAATATTCCAAAATATCTTTGGGGGAAAAGCTATGTTAACAGCATGTTATTTGATCAACAGGATGCCCACACTTTTTTAAAGTATAGCACACGATTAGAAAACTTCAAAAAAAATTTTCCTTTATCAAAATTATACTTGGATTTACCCTTGAAGGTTTTTGGCTGCATTGACTTCGTGCATATACCTAACAAAAATGGGTACCAAACTTGATCCTCGAGCCGAGAAATGTGTTGTATATAGGGTATGCTCCTAATTAGAAGGGATACAAATGTTATAATCCCCAAACAAGAAAAACTTATGCGAGTATGGATGAAAACTTATATGAGGATGGAGGTGACTTTTTTGGAAAATAATCATACTTTCACAAAATTTCTCTTCAGGGGAGAATAAGGTGATTGAAGAAATTTTTGGAATTTATCCCCTAACTCTTTACCGAATTTGATCTTGACTAGTTCCCCTCACATTCCTCTTCCCATAGTCATTCCTGAAAATTTAAGTGAAGAACAAAGGGAAAAAATTGTTGAAAATAATGAAGGAAATCCTAATCATATAATGCCAAGCACTATTGTGTTAGAAACAGAGGGAGAATCACTACTACAGGGTGCAAAAAAACCCAACACTAAGCCTCTATTTTGTACTCGGAAAAAATATCATCAAAAGAGTCAAAATCAGCCTATTACTCTTGGAATTGGCCAATCTCAACCTTCGAGAACTGGATCTCAGGATATCACAAGTAATCCTATTCCTAAACCTTCTGTTGTTCCTTCTGATCCATCAGATTCTAATACCTATAGCTATTAGGAAAGGAACTTGAACTTGCACAACGTATCCTAGATATCCCATTGCATTCTTTCTTACAAAAAACTATCTGATACACAAAAGGCTTTCACCTCAAAAATTTCACATCTTTATGTTCCAAGAAATATTCAGGAAGCTCTTGATGATCCGAATTGCAAATTAGCAGTGATGGAGATAAATGCCTCAAGTAAAAGTGGTACTTAGAAGATTGTTGATTTACCCAAGGAAAAAAAGATGGTAGGTAAAAAAGGCGCTCGACGCGTACGCCTGAAGGCATGCCTCAAATCGAAGCGATATTTTTCCTTTGCAAGGCTTAAGCCTTGAACATTTTAGAGAGGCACACACTTTTTTCCAATGAGGCGTACGCCCTGAAGCGTGCTATTGAGGCGTGCGCCTCAATGGAAGGCCTGTTGGGCTTGTTTTGTGCCCAATTTTTTTCTGTAAAAAAAAAAGCCAACCCAATACTCAAAATTGGGCTTTATCTTGATAAAAGCAAGCAAAAGATTTTAAAAGCCTAACTCTACTCTTCTTCTTCAACATTTCTTCATTGGCAACCCAATCTTCCTCAACAGCGCCTCCATCTTTCCAAGCCAACTCCCATTGGAGCAGCAACCAGCGACTGAGTGACAACCCACCGGCAGAAGCAACCTTCGATTTCCGACCTCCTCTCTCAGGTTTTTTTTTTCCTTTTCTTTTATTTTCTACCGTATTTTTTTTATGAATGCTGTAATTTAAGGCTGCACAAAAATTGCGTCATTTACCTTCACCTTAATCTTTAAAAAAAAAAAAAAAACTAATGTAGACATGAAATAATATTGAACTAATTTGCATGTACTAGCTTTGAGTTTTTCCTTCAAAGGGAACTCCTATGAATATAGTTGATTGGTCATGCAAATACCCTGCATCATGTCATCCTAGTGTGCCAGGTTACGTGTGTGTTGTTTTAATGCTTGGTGGACAGTGTGTGCTACGTGTGATTTCATTGAAGGAAGAAGAAATAATACTCGGTGGAGAGTATGTGATACGTGTTTGTTGTTTTAATGCAGCTATACACCATATATAGCGTCATAATTTGTAGTATTATCTTATCAAAACTAATTTGTAGCATTAATAAAAAGAATTGAAGTGGCCTTTCAAGACTCCAAACTAGATAAATAAATTGTTTTTTGTTAATTCTGAATTTTTTCTTCTTTTAAAATTCTCTACAAATAATTTTCCTATAGGAAATTAAAAAATCAATTTTTTTTGAGGTGGAAAAAGATTTGTAACTTATATTTCTATGATAGTTTTTTTGTTTGGTCTAATAGTTATTTTGCTTTTCTCAAAAAAAAAAAGTGTGCTATATAGCAGTAGCATTTCTTGTTATGATATGAAATATGAATAATAACATATTTATTTCTTTTTCTTTTAATGTATGTTTTAAATAATTTTTTCAGTTATAATGGTTAGTGGTGCAAAGAGAAAGGATCCCGCTTGGAAATATGGTACTCAAATTGAACAGAATGCCAAAAAAGGCTATGTTTATTTAAAATGCAAGTTTTGTAAGAAGAGCATAACGGTAGGTGTTAAAAGCTTGAAGGATCATTTGACGGGCACACGCCATAATGTTGGACCATGTCTACAAGTGCCGGATGAAGTGAAAAAGGAATGTCTTGACTATTTAAAAGGTTATTCTAATGCAAAACAAATAGCGCATAGGAACATGGAAGAAAAGATTTCTAGTGGTTCTTATTTTGGAGGTGCTCAAGAAGTGACAGGTTCTTGTCCCGGTGATAGTAGTGGTGTTTCTTCAAGGGGAACTTATGGACCTATAGACCGATTTGTTGCACAAGTAAATGACGAGAAGAATAATGATTCTCAACCCATCCCTCCGACTTCTACAAAAGAACTTCGAAATGTGATATGTTTAGACATTGCAAGATTCTTTTATGACAATGGAATTCCATTCAGTGTGGCAAGGAGTCCCTCATTTCTGAATATGCTTCGCTTTGTTGGAAATTTTAGTCGAGGGTTGAAACCTCCTAGCATGTATGAGCTTCGAACATGGTTGTTAGATGAGGAAGTAAAGACCACACAAATGATGGTTGATGAAGTGAAGAAGACACAACCTGAAACAGGGGTACCAATAATGTCAGATGGTTGGACATCAAACAAAGGGGTATGATCAACTTCCTTGTCAATAATCCTTATGGTACTATATTTTTGAAATCTGTTGATGCTTCAGCTTATGTTAAAGATGCACAGTTGTTCAACATGCTTAATCAAGTTGTTGATGAAGTGGGAGAAGATATTGTTGTTCAAGTGATAACAGATAATGCAAGTGCATACAAGACTGCAGGAAGGATGTTAATGGAGAAAAAGAATAATCTTTATTAGACTCCATGTGCTACCCATTGTATTGATTTGATGCTCGAGAGACTTGGACAATTACCACAACACAAGAATGCTTTGCTCAAAGCAAAGAAGGTAAGCAAGTTTATTTACAACCATTCATGGGTGTTTAAGTTTGTTCAGGAAGCACAGTGACAAAGAAATTGTTTGACCGGCCGTCACAAGATTTGCCACTGCTTTTTTTTTACTCTACAAAGGGTTAAAGAATTTAGACAACCTTTAGAAGCTATGTTTGCTTCTGAAGAATGGAGTAAAAGTTCATAGGCGTAAAAAACAAGAAAGAAAAGAAGTGAAGAAAATTATTTCTAGAGATGAGAACTTTTGGCGTGGTGTTAACTATGCTGTTAAGACCACAGGTCCTCTAGTAAAGGTTCTAAGATTGGTTGATGGTGAAAATACTCTAGCAATGGGGTTTATCTATGAAGCTATAGACAAGGCAAAGGAAGAAATAGCAAAGGAATTAGGGGGACAAGAAGCTTCTTATAAGGAGATTTGGTACATTATTGATGAAAAGTGGGAGCATCAATTACGTCATGATTTGCATGCTGCTGGGTACTACTTGAATCCTCAGTGGCATTATGACAAGAACTTCCATTTAGATAAAGAGATCAAGACAGGTTTATATAAATGCATGGATAGGCTTGTCCCTAATAAGGATTATATGAAGGTTGATGCTCAACTTGAAGATTTTTTGATTTGAAGAAAGGAATGTTTGGCTTCAAAGCAGCACAAATGTCCTACACAACACGTTCTCTCGATAAGATTTCACCCATTTATTGTTAATTTTAAAACTTAAATTTGATCTATTACATTAGTATTAATTGATCCTTTTTTGTTGTTATTGTTGTACCTAGAGCGTTGGTGGTATTAATTTGGAGATGATACACCAGAATTAAAAGCCTTTGCAATCAAAGTTCTAAGTCTTACTACTTCACAATCTGCATGTGAACGTAAGTGAAGTGCGTTCAATCAAGTGCATACAAAGAAAAGGAATCGATTGCATACAAGTAGAATGAACAAGTTGGTGTATGTTATGTTCAACAAGAGATTGAAAGATAGATTCCTCAAGTTGAAGTCAAGGAACAATGGTGACGAGAAATTTGATCCTTTGCTTGGTGAAGACATGCCATCAGATAATGAATGGTTAATTGAACAAATTGAAAGAAATGGGCATGAAAATACTATGAGTGATGATGAGAATGAAGCAACAATTGAAGCGGATGAGGCAGGTGGAAGTTCAAGATCATCCAAAAGAAAGAAAAAGAGTGGCTCCTCATTAAAGTGAACTCTAACAACAATAGGTAATTATATAGAATTACATAATCATGTTATTAGCTTATTACTTCATTGGTCGCACACGTCACTCAAAATTTTATCAACATTGATGTAGGGACTAAGAAGAGGCGGTGATTGAAGAAGAGGAAGAACAAGGAGAAGATTGGAATGATGTCGATGACATTGATTTGGAAGATGATGAAGAAGAAGAAGATGAAGATGAGGATGAGGATGATGATCGAAACTTCAATTTTTGAGGGCTTTAGACTTAAATTGCTTCGTGTGTGTGTTTTGTTTGTTATGGCATGAACTAAGTATATCTTTTATTTGTTATGACATGTTTATGAATTTTATTCAATTTTATGATTTTTTTTTTTTTTTAACATTCGAGGCTTACGCCTCGCCTCAATTAGACAAATCGCCTCAGTTCCCCCTTTCGCCTTTTAAAACAATAGGTAGGTTGCAAGTGGGTCTTTACGGTAAATTGTAAAGCAGATGGTAGTATAAAAAGGAACAAGGCTAGACTAGTAGCAAAAGGGTTCACTCACACTTACAGAATTGATTACCAAGAAACCTTTACTCCTGTAGCCAAGATAAACTCAATTAGAGTTTTGTTGTCTTTGACTGTAAATCATAACGGGCCTCTACACCAGTTAGATGTGAAAAATGCCTTTTTGAATGGGGATCTTGAGGAGGTCTTTATGAGTCTACTACCTAGGTTTGAAGAAAAATTGGGGACAAATAAAGTTTGTAGTTTAAAGAAATCCTTATATGGTCTTAAGCAGTCTCCAAGGGCTTGGCTTGAAACATTTGGAAGGCTGTAAATAGTTGTGGCTATTGTCAGAGCCAAGCTGACCATACTATGTTTTATAAACATGGTTTAGAAGGCAAAGTTGCAATCCTAATCGTTTATGTAGATGACATGGTCTTGACAGGCGATAACAGTGAAGAATTGGAAAGATTAAAAAGGAGACCTGCAACTGACTTTGAGATCAAAGGCTTGGGTGCATTGAAGTATTTTCTCGAGATGGAGCTTGCTAGGTCGAAAGAAGGTATTTTCTTAAACCAACATAAGTATGTTCCCGATTTACTTGGTGAGACTAGACTTCTAGGGTGCAAACCAGCCAAGACACCCATTGAGCCCCACCTTAAACTACAACTGGCTAAAGCTGTAGAAGTCCTGAATATTGAAAAATATCAAAGCCTTGTGGGAAAGCTGATTTATTTGTCACATACGCGTTCAGATATAGCCTTTGCAAATAGCATGGTTAGCCAATTTATGTATTCACCTAGCCAAGAACACTTTGATGCTATATATAGCGTTCTCAGATATTTAAAAGGAACCCCTAGTAGAGGATTGTTGTTCAAGAGGCATGGACATGTGCAGTAGAAGCGTATACTAATGTAGGTTAGGCTGGAAGCATCACTGATAGACGATCAACTTTAGGTTACTGCACGTTTGTCAGAGGGAACCTTGTCACTTGACGAAGCAAAAAACAGAACGTGGTAGTAAGGAGCAGTGTAGAGGCAAAATTCAGATTAGTTGCTCACGGAATTTGTGAAGTATTATGGATTAAGAGACTTCTGAAAGAATTAAAAATCTCTAATCCACTACCTATGAAAGTGTATTGCGACAATAAAGCGGCCATCTCTATTGCTCACAAATCTAGTGTTTCACGACAAAGCACATGGAAGTTAATAAGCATTTCATCAAGAAAAACTTGAAAGGGGGGTTGATTTGCATGCCATACATTCCTACCACCGAGCAAGTAGCTAATATACTCACAAAAGGACTGCCTGCAAGATAGTTTAACAACCTATTTGGCAAGCTGGCTATGAAGGATATCTTCAAATCAACTTGAAGGTGAGCGTCGAAAAGAAGAGATGCTGTAACAATCTTGTTGCCGAATTTAGGAGATTGTGTTTTATGTAAATTTCTTGTAATAGGGATAGTCAACTCTATAAATTAGGAAAGATATTAGACAGCTAATTACCAGATTATTAGACAGCTATTTACTAGATTTTTTGTAGTTTCCTCTTTTACTCTTGTATCTCCTCTTGTACGAGGAATCCGTGTAAACCTTTGTGAGTAAGTGCCAATATACAGAAAAATTCCGGTAACACATTTTCTTATCGATCACACCAAGGTGAAGACACAAATTTCAAGGATTACAAAATAGTAAATATCCTCCGGAGATGTATAAGGATGTGAGAAGATAAGTTCCACAAAAAGGGAGCGAGACCAATTACAATATAATAATACACAACATAATAGAATGTAAGAAAACAACATTACATAATTTAGCATGAGAACTTGCCTGAATGGTATTGTGAGCAATGAATCGCTGTCTGCTTTTTTGAAAGCTAACATCCACACGCTCCCATGGCACCTGAGTGAGGCCTCTGATCATCTCCTCTGTAAAAAACATAATACAAATTGCTCACTAAATGAAATAGACTTGATAAAAGAATACACAACCAAATAAAATAAAGAATTTTCTCCATTGTCCACGAAATGTGATGATTTTATCTAATAAGTACATTAAAATCAAATCAAACCATGAAGGAAATGAGAAATAAAGAATACACAAAACATGGAGAGAGAGGGAGATAGAGAGCAAAAAGAGAAGTCAATTGTCACAAATTTTTGTAGCAGGAGTCCTAAAGCCGAAATCCAAGACATGGGTCTTACCCAACAAAGATTATTACGATATAGTGGCTATACACAAGCAACCCACCAGGAACATAAACTAAATTAAAATCAAACACTTTACCCAATAACCACACAGTACTCAAAATGGAAAAGGCAAGTTCGACAAACCTTCCAATTCATCTTGTCGGTCTCCAACATGTGACAGTAGTTTATTATGTGCCTCATCAAAACTTTGTCGCTCAACATATACAATATGCTGATAGTTGTCATCAGGTACAAGAAGATTTGGCTACAAATGATAAGTGGGAAAAGGGAGGGTTTAGCTTGGAACAATATCTAGTATGTGAAGCTTGAAGTCCCTCGAGCATGTATAAACCTTACCTTTGGAAGTTCACTTTGACGCCGTATTGATGATGTTCTCCACCCAACCATATCTTATAACAAGTGAAGAAAAACACAAATATTAAAAATAAACCAAAAGCACATGTATCACCCTATAAATAACAAATAAAGATTACTAGTGGAATCGAACCCACAGCCCCCCATGAAAACCCTTCCAACCCCCACCCCATGCCATTAGACCAAGAGTCCCCTTGGGAAATGAGTTCGAACCAAAGTTGCTACTCTATAACCAAGGTTGCTCCAATGGCTTCTCTCACAAAATTTATATTACTACAGTGTTCTAAATCCAAACTTTTGCTTCAAACTCACTTCTCAAACGGGCTCCACAGTGTCTTGGGAAGAGAACCATGGTAGACATAGTTTACGAATATCAACAAATAATTAAATCCCTACAATTATCATTCCAATTAGGATACGATCATAATTTGCATTTGCATATGCGACGCGACGTTTGAACACCCGCAATGCTGATCTACACAACAAGAAAAAGATGATATCACTTATAAAATAATGAATACCGTTTATTTTTTATGTTGTAGAAATTGACAACGTGACAAAGCAAAATCTGACTAACATGAATTTCAAGTCGTCAGTGTCATTAACCATTCTTAGTAAAAGAGGCTTATCCTTATCGTTGTCTGTTAGGAAGAGATGCTTCCCTGACCTCCCAACAAGGAAGTGTGCAGTTTCACGTGCTCTTCTTTCAAGAAAAGGAAGACCACATAGAAACGGAAGCTGTAGAAACAATAAAACAAGACCAAGTTCAAGACTCACCAATTTTAAAGCATGCAATTAACTATCTAGTCCAAAAACAAAAAGGCCAAAGACAGAGATCCACCAAAATGTCACCTAAGAGTTTTTTACGACAAGAATGAGGGGGAAAAACATATTATTCATGCAGCCCAAACTTACCTATTTCTTTTTAAGAAATATAGTAACCATTCTTCTAATTGTTCTTTTTTTTATGGAAAAAAAAAAAGACACAGAAAGGTTAAGAGATGAACCACAAAAAAGAAACAAAAAAGCATGAAAGCAATTCCAGTGAATTCTTCTGACTCTTAACTAATAGTTATATCACATTATAACCAAGCATGTGATATTTTCTAACTTATCACATTCACACCCTTCACTTATTCCCATGAGGAGTTAGTAACATTCTATAAAAGCAAAGATTCCAAAAACCAAACAATCAAAAAGTAAACCAAACAGGAATAACAAAAATGTAGAACCCATATAAAGAAATATGGTAACCATTCTTCTAATTGTTCCTTTTTTTATGGAAAAAAAAAAAGCCACAGAAAGGTTAAGAGATGAACAGCAAAATGGAAACAAAAAAGCATGACAGCAATTCCAGTGAATTCTTCTGACTCTTAACTAATAGTTACATCACATTATAACCAAGCATGTGATATTTTCTAACTTATCACATGCACACCCTTCACTTATTCCCATGAGGAGTTAGTAACATTCTATAAAAGCAAAGATTCCAAAAACCAAACAATCAAAAAGTAAACCAAACAGGAATAACAATAATGTAGAACCCATATAAATGCCCACGTAAAAGTATCTGCAATGTGCGTGGATTATGCACATAAAGTAGACACAAGGTACATAACAAATAGAGTTTTGTCATTTGCAAGCACCAATGTGATTGCACTCATATAGACTCTCTCTATCTCACTCCATCACTCATGCAACTCCGAGCTTCATGGACATAAAAGCATACATGCATGCACAGATACTGGATAAGACCACATATTAAATGTGCTTGAAGTCATGCATGTGCCGAAAGTTCATGCCAATTAAAAATAAATAAAACAGATATTTCATGACCAACCTGTTTATGTCCCTTTGAACCAAGATGTGGTGTTGCAACTGTTACAAAGTTCATGGGTTCCAATCCAGCAATTGTACCATGAAAAGGCTGATGGAGGTATTGTGTTAAATTATTTGTGTTCTCTTTATCACCATTATGATGCTCTGCTTTTGAGACGGGTGCATACAGCTTTCCAACAGCATATCTTGCTACAAGGCCCCCTAAAGAGTGAGCTACAAAGGAAATTTTCGTCACAACATTTGAGTTGTCCTTGACAACAGAGCGTACCTACATTACAATTTATCCAAGAGTCAAAAAATAAAACATAAAAAAGACAGAGAGAGAGATGTCTCATGTTGGTGATTATCTTCTCTTTGGCGGGCAATATTAATTACTATAAAAGAAAACCACCAGATTAGTTAAAGCCAGTAAGTTTCATAGACTACAGTGTCAGAAGACCATAAAAGCTTATTATGTTATTACCAACATACCTCTTCAGCTAGCCTCTCGCCCATAGTGTCAACACCATCAAATGTCAATGTTGAATAGTTACATTTACTGCCTGCAAACATGAATATCCAAAAAGAAATTATCGTCCGTGCTTAGAACATATAAGCCTTTCATCAATAGAAATTGCAAGGCATGCACAAAAATAGGTGTTAGAATTTCAAATTACATAATGGGCAATAAGTAACATAGCCTCAAGGTTCAAAGAGCAATTCATAAGAAGAAAACTCGTTATCATTTCAGAGTATTATGGGTTAAATAAACACTTCCCAAACTTTGTAGTTCTAGAATATCCCTATAATTAACTGATTTATTTACTAGCATCCTGGCCTTGTAGCATGGCCCTTGGGCCTTAGAGAGCATCTCCAAAAGCATAGACCACAGGTAAACCATAAGAGAGGAGCACTAACAGTGTACAAGTACTTTATCAGGAAGTTTTTTGAAAAACTGCTCTGCTCCATATCTCCAATCTGCAGCACTGGAAAAAAGAAACACAACATAAATGAATTTTTAATATAAGGTGCACTAAAGAGCTTAGATTTTCTATAATAAACCATGCAGCATGTTGCAAAAGGTGTCGAAGCTCATGTTTCTTAAAGGGGAATGAGGGAAACCTCATTTGATTATCCTTGTTCACAAATATATATATATATATATATATATATATATATATATATATATATTATATGCACACACACTGCTGATCATTAAAGTAAGAATACATTTCAAGCCTTCTACCCATAAATTACAGGGTGTGGTGGGGGGTGGGGGGGGTGGTGGTGGTGGTGGGCGGGGCCGTTTCTGTCCTGCATTTTAAGCTGAAATCCTCAAATTCAAAGCTGCAAAACCAATTTCTAGATTCAAGACTGAATTTGTGTCACAATTCGAAAATTGGGACAAAATTTCTCTAGCCTAAATTAACAAACCAAGAAGAAATAATGGTTCCCCTAATTCAAGTTTGAAGAATAAAAAAGCGACGAGAAGATTCCATATTAACCTTCCATTGATTCCATTGACCATGATGATAAGATGCTCCGGCGAGGCCTTGCCGTGGAAGAAGTCCTGACCGCCGGCGTCGTCAAGCACCGTCAGGTCATCGCTGCGGCGAATCATCGACCAGCCGCCACGCATTTTCTGCAGAAACTCCATCTTCGTCCGACCAACCCAAAACTTGTTGTTGAGCTCCGAGGATGGAAACCCTAGGGCGAAGCGGGGGAACCGAGTCCGGGTTCGAGACGGATTCGGGTTGAGAATGAGTCCCGGGGATGCGTATTTGAGAGGAGAATTGGCGGCGATCATGTGAGAGAGAGAGAGAAAGGAAGAAGAGAATTGGTGGAATTTGAAGGACGAAACGGTTATCTTTCGGAGGGAATGGAGTCGGAGACCGGTTTGGGCACTTGAAGGGGTTAATTTGAAAAAAGGGCCAAAAGAAATTTTGAATTAACTTGAAGATACCAATCATTGACGTTGAACTTTCTGAGAATGGTAAACGATTTTTCTTTTCTTTTTTTTTTTTTTTTTTTTGCCGGTTTGCGTGTTTTTATTTTCATTTTTTTATCACATGGATTTTATTTTATTTATTATTTTTTATGAGCACTACATCCATTTTTATTAATTTTTTTTCTTCCTTCAATTGACCTTAGTCGGTATTTTTCCATAGTCCATTTCCATATTTTGAAGAATGAAAAAAAAATTTTTCCCTGAAGGTTAAAGATTGATCCAAACAAAATTCAATGAAGGTTAGACAATTAATGGATAACTTGCGTAAGTTGTTTCAGCCGGTTATCTATCCTCCTTGTAATTTTTTGAGGAAAAAACAATGGAAGGAAGCAAATACAAGAGAAAAATGTTATGTCGTTTTTTAACAAGCTACTTCTAAACATGCATTATATGAGTGATATCAAATCAAAGAACTAAGATTTATCTCCAAATAGGCTTGTTATTCTCAGCAAAACACAGTCTTGTGATCTGTTCGAAAATGGGAAATGCACCATCTTGATGGTAGAATGTTGTCAACAATAACCTCACGAATCACTTATGGTATTTTATACAAAAATAACGAATTAATAATGGAAAAAAATAATAACACTAAGAATTATAATGATTCACTCAATGTGAGTTACGTCTAATTTACGGTTTTCTTACTATTTCTTCTGAATACATGAGTATGAGAGGGCTCAAAAAGTAGTCCCTTCTCTAGGGCTTTTCCACCCCTATTTATAGCTGGAAGTTCACATATAAAATAATTACATAAAATAATAATTAAAATCCAATAAGATCAAGAATATTCACTTTCTTGATTTTATTCCAACTTTCCTCGTATTTGACTTTCCCATATTGTGCACAAAGGGCATAATTTTCCTGATTTAGTGGGGATTCAGTTGCCTATTTTGTAATTCAAGTTCTCAATCCTGAGTTTAGCGAACTTAGACATTATCTCAACTTGACTTCCTGTCTTCTTCGAGGTATGTCGACTCCTAGGGAACACCTTGTCTACTTGCCCTTCAACGGAGATGTCTTTCGAGACTTGAGCCTTTATTGAGCTTTTTATGATCTCTCCTATGGGCCTCAGGCCATCGAGATCTTCCACAACAATTGACCCCTAACTTGAAGACTTTTCGGTTGCTTCAAGCGACTAAGGTCGAGATCTTCTACGATTCTTGTGATTAGGAAGTCGAGCTTAATATTCCCTAAGACCACTTGCTAAGGAAGTCTTTGACCCTTGTATGATTACACCTTTTGAACTTTAACACCTCGGGCAGCTAAACAGTCGTGTCAACTGTCACAACCATCATGTCTTTGTGTTAGACATCGTTTCACATTCTGAAAGTTTGATATAAGCAGTCAAATCGATTCCTAATTTTCCCCCTAATCTAGACTGTTGGATAGCGACCTTTGATTACCTTATTTACTGTCAGATTTACGGTTCACTGATCCAATGGTTGAGATTTCTCCCTTTAGAAATATAAAAAAAGGAATTTCAATACCTATTTCTCCACTATTTCAATTTGATTCTTTTATTGTTACCATGCAAAAATCGCACTAGAGCATTAAATCCTCTTAACTCCTTTGACGCTCCTTTTTTCCTAGACTTCATTTGCCGCTTGTTTATGCGTGCTTTTCCTATTCTTAAAGAGTTTGTTAGCTTTGAGAATCTCAACGTCAAGCTTCCCAAAACAGTGAGTTTCATTCCTTGATTTCTTATTTTCTTTTCTTACTTTACGGATTTTTTTGCAAAAAATTGCACATTAGAACATAGAACTATTTTTAAGGAAAGAACATATCTATTCATGTAGTTTTAATAACATTTTTGCATTTTTTTTAAGCGATTGGGGAAGTGTGTTAAACTTCTAGAAATCTTTAGGTTAAGTCATCTATTACATGAATGGGTTGACTGTTTTGAATTTAAGAACCTGTAACACCCGTCGATTTTCATGTAACAATTTCTGTCAAAATAGTGATGATGTTAAGAAATTTCTTAATTGATATGTGTTATGATTTATAATGTAATGGTGCTAACCATTTATTTTAAGTGTTATGACAAGTGACGGTCACATGGAATCGATATGCTCAAGTGTTCATGTTATTAATGTTGTATGTTTAATAATGATTTTGGGATAATTTAATGTTTTGATGAATTTTAGTAAGTTAGGTAGATCAGCAGGCCAAACCTTCAAGTTCAACAGGCCGAAATGATCTTCATGGAACAGCAGGCTGATGAATAGAATCGGCAGGCCGGACCTCAAACCTTCGGCAGGCCAAACAGAGAGATCAGCAGGCCGAAGACTATTGACTAGCAGTTAGCAAAAATCTCTCCAAATTTGTGATTGAGATAATTACAATGATTGGATGATTTATTATGATTGATTGGCATATTTTTGACTTAATTCCTTATTTTAGGAAATTGAACATTTGACTTTTATGATGATTGGATGATTGATGAGGATCTTTCCTATTTTAAGATTGAGAAATATGGTAACTAGAACCATTCTTGGAAACTTTGACTTTTTCCTTCAATCCTCTCCATTTACCCATTAATTTGCCCTGATTATAATAAAAAAATTCTGATTATTATAGAGAAGATGAGTTTTCTTTTTTTTGAATTTCATTTTCACGTAAAACGAACTTCTTCTTTTTATCACACTCTCTCTCTCTCTCAGAAATATTTTATTTAAAACTTTTCTTCCTTCTCCACGTTCTCTTCTTCTCTTCTCTCTTTAATTTCGGTTGCAAATATTTGATAGAAATATTGAAATTTCTTTGGGTGAATTCAAAGGAGTTTTGAGAAGAAATCGTTTTTAAGGTAAGAACTCATTTTTCGGTGTTTCTGAAATTGTATCTCTCTCCTCAATCCAACTGCTATATCTTAGCCTAGGAATTTAGTTTTGCTCTAATTTTTAATATGTTATTCATATATGTGTTATGTGTTAACCTCAAAATTTCACCTCAATTGGATTTTTCTATGTAAAGTTATGAATTTTCTTCTCTCCGTCACTCACAGTAAATTATTACTGATCAGTTGTGTTGCACATAGGTATGGGTGTTGTTCTTAATGCAAATGAAGGTTATTTTTCACAAAATTTGGTGAATATGTTCATGTATATGTTAAGTAATGGACTGGAAAGTATGGTGATGATTTGATGAAAATTTTATGTGTTATGAAATTTTTATTATAGCTAGGTTTTTAGACTGTTTTAACGGCAAATTGATGAACTTTTATTGTGTAATGTTTTTGTATGACTAAATGATTTTATTTGGTGATAAGAATTTTTGTACTACTATAATTGTATGTTAATATGATGTCATATGAATTTTGAGGTTTAAATATATTTATTTTAATTGTTTAATGCATGTATCAAGTCTTTCTATTAATGCATATGTCCTTTTTGATACGGGTGTCACACATTCTTTTGTATCGTCGACTTTTACTAATAAGTTAGGGGTTTGTTTAGAGCCTATGAGACAAGGATTCACTACGACACTATCCTCTAGGGAAGTGATAATATCTACACATTGTCTGCGTATAGTACCTCTGTGGGTTTCTGAAAGGGAACTTTTTGTCGACCTCATTGTGATTGATATGTACGATTATGACATGATTCTCGGGATAGATTTTCTAAGCAAGTACAATGCTTCCATTGAATGCCGAAAATGAAAAGTGATTTTCCATCCAAAAGGAGAACATAAGTTCGTATATGTTGGCGAGTCTAGGAAGAAACCTAGTATGTTTTTGTCAGCTATGAAAGCAAGGAAGTTGTTAGCTAGCGGTTACATGGGCTACTTGGCCAACATTATAGATGAAAGCCAAGCAGAAAAGACAAGGATTGAAGATGTGGCAGTGGTACGTGAATTTTCAAACGTATTTCCAGATGATTTGTCAAGCTTACCTCCTGATAGAGAAGTTGAATTCGAGATCAAGCTCGCTTCAGGCACCGACCCAATTTCGAAGGCACCATATAGAATGGCCCCAGCAGAGTTAAAAGAGCTTCATACCCAACTAAAAGAACTTCTCGACAAAGGCTTCATCAGGCCGAGTCACTCACCATGGGGAGCTCCAATTCTATTCGTCAAGAAAAAGGATGGCTCTATGAGACTCTGCATCGATTATACAGAATTGAACAAGGTGACAATCAAGAACAAGTACTTATTGCCTCAAATTGATGACTTGTTTGATCAGTTAAAGGGTGCATCTGTCTTCTCGAAGATTGACCTGTGGTCGAGATATCACCAACTGAAGATTAAAGAAGGAGACATTCTTAAGACAGCCTTTAGATTGAGGTATGGTTACTATGAATTTGTGGTTATGCCTTTCGGTCTAACGAACACACCTGCAGCCTTTATGGACATGATGAATCGGGTATTCAAGGACTTCCTCGATAAATTTGTTATTATGTTTATCAATGATATTCATGTTTATTCAAAGAATCGGAAGGAACACGAGGAGCGTTTGAAAGTTGTGCTTGAGACATTAAGGAGACATAAGTTATATGCGAAATTCTCCAATTGCGAATTCTGGCTTGATAGAGTGTCCTTCTTGGGGCATGTAATATCAAAGGAAGGAATCATGGTAGACCCTGCTAAAGTAGAGGCTGTTCTCAACTGGAAGCAACCGACGAATACAAGTGAAATAAAAAGCTTTTTGTGCCTAGCCAATTATTATCGGAGATTCGTGGAAGACTTCTCCAAGATAGCCGCACCACTCATGAATCTAACTCGTAAGGGAAAAAAGTTCGAATGGACAGAAGCTTGTGCGAAGAGTTTCCAAGAACTGAAGAAGAGGCTAACGACAACTCCAGTATTGGCTATTCTGGAAGGAAACGAAGGGCTTGTGATTTACAATGATGCATCTAATATGGGCCTTGGTGCTGTTCTTATGCAGAATGGCAGGGAGATTGCTTAAGCATCGAGACAATTAAAGGATTATGAGAAGAACTATCCTACTCATGATCTTGAGTTAGCGGCAGTTGTATTCACATTGAAAATATGGAGGCATTATTTGTATGGGGTTGATAAGTTGGTTTTAGGCTAATTAATTAGATGATTCTCACTTAATATTTTTGTTAGTTTTGAGCAATTTAGAAGTATTTGATAGTGTTCTATGTTCTTTTGTAGGTTTTGAGGAAAAAGGATGCATAATAGCAAAGTATAGGACAAAACGGACAGAAAATGAGCAAAATTAGACTTGAGATGAAAATGAAGCCTAGATGCCAGCTTATGGGCGCCTAGGCACTCTTAGTGACAAAGTTCCATACAAAAACTCGAGAGCAAAGAGCCTAGGTGCTATAACTTAGGCGCCTAGGCGCCATTCTATGAAGGAGCATCATCAACGCTGTGGCGCCTAGGCGCTGCAATCTTGGCGCCTAGGCTCCAATTTGAAAATTCTTCTACAGAGCTTATTAGTGCCTAGGCGCTACAATCCTGGTGCCTAGGCGCCATTATGAAGCCTAGGCGCTACAATCATGGCGCCTAGGTGCCATTACGAAGCCTAGGCGCCATAAAATCGAGCCTAGACGCCGTTGCGATTCTAACTCAAATTTCAGCATAATTTTGTTTCAAAATTGCCCCTCCAAACCCTAGCGTATAAATAGAACATTATAGAGGGTTGGAGCATGAATTTTGATAGAGAGAACCTGTAAAAAAAAAGGAAGGACTTGCTACTTTAGAGAAGAAGATCGGTGCAACCTGGAGACGGAAATCCATCTTCCCATCCAAACATATAGTTCTTTTCTTCTACTCCTCATGTTTAGGACATTGTTTAGGATTTTTTTAGTTTCATTAGGAACTAATTTTCTCTATTCTAGGGCTACGATGTAGCTGGATTATGAATGTTCACTTTTATTTAATTTAATTCAATTCGATGTTTATTCATTATCTATGCTGAGTGTTTAATTTAATCTTAATGCTTGTAGAAGTTTGC
>CAMOHE010042662.1:0-15294 GCA_946598075.1 Artocarpus hirsutus | reverse complement strand
AAAAGGCCCACCACCCCTCTCTCTCAATGTCCTTCATAGCATCATTGCTCAAACGAGCAGCACCCTTAGTCACTGGACAATTGTAATCCCTTCCATCTTCCCTCAACGTACACGGTTCTTGTCCCTACCCTGCGCCCTTGACAATCATCATCCTTCATTTGAACCATTTCTAGAAGATTGTCGTCCACTTTTTGTGGCCCTGTGCCCAATTTCAGCTGCTGTTGTGGATCATTCATTGTTTTGGGTACCAAGTTATGGGATCCAGTTCAGTCCTGAAGGGGGCTCTTTGTTCCATGTGCTATTCTACGTCCGAAAACAATATGGATTGGGTCCAGAACCAGATATAAAATTTGGCCCAACAACTGCCACCGATGGTAAGTTTTATTCTATTTGATGATATTTGATGCTTATTAGGCTAATTGAAACCAACAGTTTTAGTTTAAGAATTATAATATATGAAATACTTATACTATAATTTTTTACTATAATAGGTGAAAGTTTTATAGTATTTACAATTATAATTAATAGTTAAAACCGTTTTTCTAAACGGTCGTATGTATAAAATGATGAATGGTTTGTTATTTGTAAGAGCTGCCTTGCGCTAGAACCGCATACGTTTGTGTTTAACGCAAGATGACGACCTTTGTTGATCAGCAAGTTTTCCTGTAATTAGAAACAAGGTTTAAGTAAGACAGTTAAGAAAACAAACAATACGTCTCTTATGAAGATTGAAACCTTGAAACAGATGATTCATCACAAATCAACAGTAGTATAATTACACAGAAAGAGGTAGAAATTTGTTGTTAGTAAAACGGAAAAAAATGGAGATGAATTGTATTCTTCATTCATGTCATTTGTAATGAATTTGTACAGCAATATGCATATCGAGTAAGATCTAAACTAGAAACTAAATGTGTGAAATCAGAAATGGTTTGTCAAAATTGGTGGTTGTAGGATGTGACTACGTATACTAACAGTGTAGGAGCGATGTAGATAATCAGTCATTTTGTATCTAAATTGAAATATTAGATTCAGTTCAGCTAAAAAAAGAATAAAAACCAAATCATAACTTTTTAAAAAGGTTAGAAACTTAAGCTATTTATCCCTTATTTATATATCATTTTTATTATTACATTTGGACTATTTGTAAGATGCAGAATAAATTAATATTTTTCACGATAAAAACTTCCCATGCTCACGGTTTGCTACTTTTCATGAAGGAGATCTCTTGGACCATGGCCATATGTACAGTATGCATAGTTTGGATTATGACCTGGTCGTTCCTAGGGCACTAAGCCATGTTCAGCTCCTCGAATTATTGAAATTCATGGGCCATTTAAGAGAATAGTTTTAACTATCAGTTACAATTATAATTAGTATAAATATAAAGCTCATGAATTTTAAATAAAAATTAATTATATTAAGTGTACCAAATGTGATTTAAACGTTAATTTCAGTCAATAAAATTTTATTACGTATTTTATTTAAATCAATTTTTTTTTGTTTTTAAATATCAAATGATACTTTTGCACTATACTTTTCCTATAATTATCAAAATGTCATTGTTGTCTTCTCTTTTACGTGCAATGAAAGTCTTCTTCACATATCAAACAATCACAATGCTTTGGTCCCCACTAATATGCTATTTAGCAAGAGTGGTTTTAAGCACTATCTCAATTATAAACAGTATAAAACTCTCACATGTTATAGTAAAAACAGTTCTAATTAATAGTTTTCACCACCATACCAAACACCTTTTTAAGTCATTTTTCCTTCAAATTTCAACAAAAAGACCATCACGCACATATCTTCATCAGACAAAATCCACTCAACAAAAGAATACGCGCAGATATGTTTGCATGACTTCACTTTCCCATCCTCACTCTCCCATTCTTTTTTTTTTTTTAATTTACTCAAGTTTTCCAACAACAAAAAAGAGAACAACATATCTTCATCAGACAACGTCCACTCAACAAAATAATATATGCAGACATGTTCACATGACTTCACACGCTTTCACACTTTTATTTTTTTAATTAAACTAAAGCAATCAGGCGCCCACAATTGTTGAAAATCCAACAGTTGGCTCAGCAATATTGAATCATAATTTCTCATCCATCGACCAAATGCGCTTCAGTAAAGTCCTTCCTGGATTTTCTCTCGTCCGGTCCATTATTGTTTGTATCTTCTTCCCACTCTTCACACTAAACCTTAAGCGCTCTTCATCCTCACTCAACACAGCCCTTTTCACTCTTCTTACAATCTTGTTCTCCTTTTTCCACATATATTGCCCAGAAGATATATGCTCTATTTTCCTTGAAACCTTTTATAAGGTACGTGAATTCAGATATTGCCTCTGCAAAATTTGCTATTTTTGACGTAATAGTATTTTGAAATGCTCCCGTAATTATAATATGCGTTGAAAGCAGCTGGTCTTTGACTGTTATTATCCCCTTTTTTGTTTTGTTTTTACCATTTATTTACCTCTCTGAGTTTGTTTTTCCATTTTGACAATCCCGCAAATCAAGATTGTTCTGTTGAGCAAGTGCCGGCGATCTTCAAAAATTTTTTTAGGAGCCATCATTTTTTCCTCATTAGTAGGAATTTAAGAATTGTTGTTCTAACTGTTTTAATATTTTTTTAATAATCTGGTGTATGATTTTATACATTAAAAATTTACGTGCAATACAGAAATGTTCACCACCATAAGTGAACTAACAAAAAATTAATCAATAGCTTAATCAGCGCCGGGATGACTACAAAGAGAGAGAAACGGGGAAAAGAGAGAGAAAAGAGAGAGTAAGAAAAAAAAGGAAGAATTAAAAGAAGTATTATTTTTTATCTGTAAAAAATCAAATCTGTTGTTGTTAGTTTTTTTTTTCTCGCTTTTTGTGTTTTTTGCCGTCGTTGTGGTTGTGGGTACTGAAGACGAGCCGCTACTGGCGAGGAGAGAGAGAAAGAGATAAGAGAGAGAAAAAAGAAAAAAATGTTTTTTTTTTTCCGGGTATTCAAAAGAAATACGCAGAAGAACATAAAAAAATCCCAATAAAACATGTCTTGAAAGGACACAAAAAATATCTCAGAAGGAGAGTATAATATATTTTAGAGGGACATGAAAAATATCTTGATAAAATGTGTTTTAGAGAGATTATAAAATATCCCGGATAGACATGCAATATGTTCCAGAGAGATGCATAAAATATCCCAGAGGGATATCTCGTAATATGTCTTAAAGGGACTTAAAAAATAACATGGTGGAGTGTGTCTTGAAGAGATACACAAAAAGAAATGCACGTAATATGTTCTGTAAGTATACTACAACATGTCCCAAAAAGAGACAACTAAGATGTCTATATGCAACATATCCCGCTAAAATATATACCACGTTTATGGCATTAGAACTTTTCACGGCATAAATAAAAATAGAATCTAAAAGAATACAATTTATGTGAATTGCCTGTTTGTGTGTCAGTTTCTTCATTACCAAAAGAAAAGTACAACATAAGCTCTTCCCTAACTATCTATGGACATATAGGGGCCGTTTGGTTCAATTTTTTAAAAGTTTTTTGCTATTTTTAAAAACACAAAAAAACTAAAAACTAATTTAAGAACATGTTTGGTTAAGTTTTGGAACAAAAACAAAACCAAAAACATTTTTCAAAACTGTCAGATTTTGTATAAAAAGTGAACAAATTTTAATTGTTTTCAACTTTTTTTTTCTTTTTTTGTGACAAACACAAAACCCCTCACCTCCTCCTCCTCCTCTGCTCAACCCTCACCGGTGACCCACCCAGCTCCTCCTCCTACAACCTCCTCACCGGAGCAATGACCCACCCATCCCTCCCTCCCATCGGCCCTAATGTCAGCACTATAGCACTAGCATGTCGCAACATGAATCTCGCGACGGGACACAGCACACGACGGGAGGTAGCTCAAAACGGGCATCTCGCGAAAGGCTATCGCTCTTTGTGAAAAGGCCGTCTATGTGAGAGGGTCGTCGATCTCTATAGGGGTGGGGTTGGGTTTGTCGAAGTGGGATGGGTTCGTCGAGGTGGGGCTACTCTGGTCTGGATGGGGCTGGCCATAGGGGGCATCAGGGGTGGAGTGGTCTGGGCACTCTAGTTGTTCTAGTATCTTTTGCTCAACTTTTGCTTAGGCTTGTTTGATGGTGTGTGGCTTTCTGGGTGTGATTTGGCTACACTCGCACGCACATTTAACTTCTAGACGATGCTTGTGTTAATTGAAGCCTACGTGTTGCTCCTTTTTTTGTTTATATTTAAGCTTTTTTTTTAAAAAGTATCTCATCACACTTTTTTTTCCCTAATCTACTCTTAAAAAAATCATTTTAGATGTACATTATGTATTTACACATATATAATCAATAGTCCAGTTTCCCCAATAATTTTTTTTTACTAAATTAACATTCTGATAGAATAATAAATCAAGAAATAAACTAAATTTTAAACAAACTTTTGATGTTCGTGTCTTAGAAAATGTTGGAAATTAAAGGCGCGTGCTTATAACTAGTACTTTCTAAAGTGTTTATACATATTTCAGTCAAGGCCTGAGTCTAACAAAATATTGATTTTTTTTCCCTCTTACTTTATACAAAACTTTAAAAATAATAGGCTAAAAGAAATGAATATGAAAGAACAATTAGTTACGTCAGCAACAAGAAAAAACTAGTTGAATTTGTCTCTTCTTTTTTTTTTTTTTTTTTTGGTTACCTAAAGCGTTTTACTTTTGAAGGACCAACATTCAAACAAACGAGAATTATAATATTTATGTACATATAATTATATTTATTATAATTATAATAGTTATATTTATTCATTTTAGGTTCTTGGCATGGGAATACTTCCTGATTTTAAGTAATTTTTTTTTATCTGATCTCGTGATATTCATCTTGTTAGTTAAATTTAAGAAGATATGAAAATTAGATTAGCCAGGTATATATAGTATTGGAAACAATATGATTACTGTTTTTAATATAA
Organism: Artocarpus hirsutus; assembly: GCA_946598075.1. NCBI lineage: Eukaryota > Viridiplantae > Streptophyta > Magnoliopsida > Rosales > Moraceae > Artocarpus > Artocarpus hirsutus. The sequence goes on along the minus strand of CAMOHE010042662.1, from coordinate 10,300 downwards.
CAAATTAATTAGAGAGTTTCACTAGTTATGGTCTGATTCATTTATTTGAATATTTTATATTCATCGTGATGTGTATCAGTTTAATTTACTTAAAATTAGTTACCCTTTGTTTCATTATTGCAGACTCTTTTATTATTGTTGTTGTTGAATTTCGTACACTGGCGATTTTCCTTCTGAATTGGATTTGCTACTTTGTTTTCAGGATGTTGATTTGTTATCACTTGAACAACCCTTTAGGGAAATTGGTAAATATCATCAGTACGCATTAACAGAAAACGGATCTCAAAATATGAAACACAAATAAAAATTTACTACCAAAGGTTGTGGTCTAGTCTATGGAAAGCCTTTATTAGGCTCCTCTACTTCATCCACCAAGGTTCGAATCCCTACAACTCCCGTAAGTACCCCCGCTCCAGCAATAGTTGTTCATGTATTGGGTTAGTGGTGCAAGCGGATGTGGACGTCTCCTTCTGTGGCGTCAGAATTCTACTTATCTTTGATTCTACATGGGATGAAATAAGAACCACCTGACCCCTTTTTTTACTTAAAAAAAAAAAACAAATAAAAATTTAACTTTCAATTATAGTGCTTTGTATAGTTGGTTGGCAATGAGATCCATTAAATGGAGCTCTTGTTAGACAACCCAACTAATCCCTCTGGTTGAATAACATTTTTCTTCTTGTTTTGATACTATTTATTCTTAATTACCCAATTACTATACTTCTGAAAGAAGTATGAATTAGTCAAATAGAATTTCGCAATTAATGGTAATATATATCAAAGAAAAACTATTATAAATGTCGTGTGCTTTATTATCTTTTTTTATGTTTGTTACTTTCAGCAGTGATTGAGGACTGATACGTAAATTCTGAAAACTTTAGTTAAACTGGAGAATTGCTAGAGAACTATTAGAGCATATCAACTATAATTTTAATTTTTATCTTAATCTCTGATAAGTTGTTATTAATTTATTTGTAGATATAGTTTATTTATGTGGCAATTTTTTTAACTAATAACAAATGACAACTCATAAATTAGTATATAAACTGAAAAAAAAGTTGGCATCTCTCACATTTTTCAATTTAAATTACAAAATTATATATTCCTTATATTACGTAATTTAAACCAAGAGTTTAAATTAATAGCTTGTTTAACAAAACTGGTTCCAACAATTTTGTATGGTTCTAATTATTTTTATTATTGAGTTTCTCTCACAAGATTTAAACCTAAAAATAGTTCCAATCACTCTTTCGAACAGGCACTAAAATTGGCTTGAAGTTCAAATTTTATAAGTAGGAAATAGCAAAGTTGGTTTATACTGCAACTTAATTTGATGTAAGTTGCCAAACGACCAATTTTATTATTATTTTTTTGAATAAATAGCTCTAGAAGTTCTTGAACTTTTAACATTATGATAATTTGATCGTTGAATTAATTTAATGAACTAGAATAGTCCTTGAACTTTTAATATTGTGACAATTTGGTCCTTCAATTAATTTAAAGGGCTAAAAAATTCCATGAACTTTCTACATCGTGATAATATGGCCTTGAAATTAATGTAATATGCTAAAATAATGTTGTCAAATGTGGTGGTACTATGACAGTACAATATAGTAGTATGGCTAATCGGATGAGGTAACTAATAGGGCAACTACAAAATGGTTTTGTTGCAAAGAGGGTGCAACAAGAAGGTGACGAGAGGTCGGTGCTGTGAAGAAGAGTGTTGTAAGATGACGGCCGATGTGATGTTTTCTATTCAAATTTTAACAGTAACTAATAGATATAACTAATTTTGCTATAAAAAATTAATTTAAAAAATATTTCAGCTTATTAAATTAGTTCAATGACTAAATTATTAAAAATTCAAGGACTATTTTTACCTATGAAATAAATTCGAGGAATAAATTGTTACAATGTTAAAAGTTCAGGGATCATTAGAGGTATTAACCATTATTTTTTGAAAGTATAATGCAAACTGCAGTTAAGTAGAGCTAATTAACTCGAGGGCCACCCCAACAATTTGAATTAAGCATTTTTTAAATGGGTTTTTTATCCGCCATAAATGGGAGCACCATGTGCCCCATTCAAACTTGGCTAGATTAGTTTATTGTGTATCTTATTTTATAGAACTTATCAAGTTGCCCAAATTACTTGACATTTTCAAGTCTTCAAGGATTTATACATTACTCACGATTTGTCATTATATATATATATGTATATATAACCAGAGGAATTTCTTTTTCTACTATACAGGATATTCGTTTTCTCTCTTCGCCGGTAAGAACCTTCTTTATGCCTACTCCAATCCTCATCGTAATATTCATCATCAACAAAAACTTATCTATTGACCTTATAGCCTAAAGACACAATTAAAGAAGGAAAATATTAGGTGAAAAAAAAGCGAGGAAGAAAGAGGAGGGAGTAGGAGTGGAGCATTGATTGGGAAGGGAATGCTTTTCGATCCCAATCACTTCCCACCCCCGAAAGAAAAAAATCGTCATCCTCGTTCACGTCCCCGCTTAAGAAAAGCCAAAGAGTGAATCGGGATCAGGCTTTTTATAGTGCCTCTGTTGAAAAAATAAGTCTAGCTTCGCCAAAGAAGGGGAGACACTAATTGATCTTTCTTTTTGACTGCTGCATTTTGGACCTTAGATGCAAAGAAGAGCAAGTAGGAGCAGCCATGGCAGAAGCCTCGTTGAGCGTTTTTGTGGGTAGTCTCCTAACAACTTTTGTATCTACATTAGAGTGGTCTGATCACGGGAGACACTTCCCCGGTGAAAGATTAACTCCTTTAGAAAACACTTGCGGCCAAGGAAACAACATTCTTCATGTTGCAGCAAAATACAAGGAAAGTACCGATGACGTAGAATCCATCCTACCATCTCATCCATTACTTGCGCGCGAGACCAACGCAAAAGGCGACACTCCGTTACATATTGCTGCGAGGTTGGAGAAATTGGATTTGGTAATATAACAATGTAACAGATAAGATGACCAAAAAAACTTGTAGCACAAGCAAGGCGCGGAGAAGACAAACAAGGGCAAAACGGACAAAGCACACAAAAAGATAAAATGACCAAAAACCCACCACCAGTACCGCAAGCAAAGGAGATGACTAAGGACAAAACGGGCAAAACACTATAAAAACTATAATGAAATTTGCATCTTCTTTAGTATGTATAATAATTTGAACAAAATAAAATTATTTTTATCATATCCTATACATATCAATTCACACCTAATATAAAATATTGTTTAAATTAATTCATTAAATTAAAACATATATATATATAAGTCTCAACTAATGCTTATGCATGCCTTTGCCTATAGACTCTTCCACCAAAGAAGTTGTCAAGGTCGTTGGATCAGTTTGCTCATCCAACGGCCAAATTTACTTTAAAAAAGTCAAAAGCCCTTTAAGATTCCTTGTCTGCCGATTTATCTTCATCTCCTGATTTCGCCTCCTACGTCCTAAGCTCCAACTTCAAGCAATCTTCATCATCATCCAGCACAAACTAGCCTTCCACGCTTCTTCAAATCTTGTGAACCTTTACCAATTATTAATTAGTTCGCAAAACTATAAAGGTACGTGCATGATATCAAATAGTACTACAAATTTGCTACTTTCGTCACAAAATTTAAATTCATGTATTTTTGTTTCCTTAACTTTTTTTATTTTCTGTCTGTGTTTTTGTTTTTCCATTTTGAAAATTTTTCAAAGTGATGATAGAGGGGGTCATTCCTCGAATTCTTTACCTACTTGGTTTCGTTCTCTCTAGCCATGATTGGCGTATTCATTAATTAAAAATTTCTTTTGAAATTAAAAAAAAAAAGGAGACTTTAGATTCAAATCCTTAAAACATCTAGCGTTGTATTAAAAAAAATTGTCTTTTGAAAAGACATGTATGAATTGCCATGTTGCCTTCCTAATTACCCTTGCAAGCTGTATAATTGATCTTCCGTTCCGGTTGACTGTGTAGAACTTCTTGTTGCTCTCAAGTAAAAATAAGTAAATTGATCACTTCTAAGAACATTTATATATTTGATCACTTCTAATATTTATCTGCAGTATAGTGAATATTTAAGCTGCAAATAAAGGTCATATATATCAAGGAAAAATTATGATAAATGTCGTGTGCTTTATTGTCTTTCTTTTATCTTTGTTATTCTCAGCAGTGACTGAGGATTGATATGTAAACTCTGAAAACTTTTCCTAAACTGGAGAATTGCTACAGAACCATTAGAGAATAATAACTCTAATTTCAACTATTATCTTAACTTATGATGAGTTGTCATTAATTTATTTATAGATACAGTTTATTGATGTGACAATGTTTTAACTAATATAAACATGACAACTCATAAGTTAGCATACAAACTGAAGATAAAGAAGGTATATCTAGCATTTTTTAATTTAAATTACAAAATTATATAATCATTTTGGTACGTAGTTCAAATCAAGAATTTAAATTAACATCTTGTTTGGCAAAACTGGTTCCAACTGTTTTTTATAGTTCTAACTACTTTTGTTACTATACTTCTCTCACAAGATTTAAACCAAAAAAACCTCTAATCACTCTCTCAAACAAGCGCTAAAAGTGGTTTGAAATTCAAATTGTGTAAGTAGGAACTAGAAAGTTGTTTTGAATCACAACTTAATTTGTGATTTGAAGTAAGTTGTTAAACGGCCAATTTTATTATTATTATTTGAGTAAATAGCTCAAGACGTCCCTAAACTTAACATTGTAACAATTTAGTCTTTGAATTAATTTAATTGACTAGAATAGTCCCTAAAATTTTAACATTATGATAATATGGTCATGAAATTAATTTAATATGCTAAAACAGTGATGGCAGATGCGGTGGCACATTGACGGTATAGTACAGTTATGTGGCTAGTCAGGTGAGATAATTGGTAGGGCAACTATAGAGTGGTTTTGTTGCAAAAAAGTTGCAACAAGGAAATAACGTGAGGTTAGTGCTGTGGAAAGGAGTGCTGTAGGATGAAGGCCGTTGTTATATTTTTCATTCAAATTTTAACCGTGTTAATAGACACGACTGGTTTTACTATTAAAAATTAATTCATGAACTATTTTAGCCTATTAAATTAATTCAAGGACTAAATTGTCACAATATTAAAATTTTAGGGACTATTTTTGCCTATTAAATTAATTCAAAGATCAATTGTCATAATATTAAAAGTTCCAAAACTATTAAAGCTACTAGTCCATTTTTTTTTTTTTTTTTATGTACAATGCAAAATGCAGTAGAGTAGAACTATTTAACTCCAAGGCCACCCCAACAATTCGGATTGAGCATTTTTAAATGTTATCCGCCATAAATGGGAGCACCATGTGCCCATTCAAACTTGGCGAGATTCCTTTAGTTTAATATGTATCTTATTTTATAGAACTTATCAAGTTGCCCAAATGGCTTGACCTTTTCAAGTCTTCAAAGAATTTATATATTACTCACGGTTAGTCATTATATATTCTTTTTCTACTATAAATGAGATATACGTTTTCTCTCTTCGTCGGTCAGAACGTTCTTCACGCCTACTCCAATCCTTATCGTAATATTCATCGTCAACAAAAACCTATCTTCTGACCTTATAGCCTAAAGACACAATTAAAGAAGAAAATATAAGGTGAAAAAAGGCGAGGAAGAAAGAGGAAGGGGAGTAGGCACGGAGCATGGAGGGGCAGGGGAATGCTTTTCGATCCCAATCACTTCCCACCCCCCAACGAAAAAAATCGTCATCCTCACTCATGTCCCTGCTTAAGAAAAGCCTAAGAGTGAATCAGGGACCAAGGGCCAAGGTCAAGATCAGGATCAAGAAGTCTTTGAGGACCGAATCTTTTCATACTAAGCCCGTATATATCATGGTTGTTTCCTTCACGGTAACTAATAAGTTTGAATCCGTCCCTAGCTAGTGGCTTAAGAATATTTGCAGTGATGTTCGAATTTTTTTAATTAATTTAAAGCTTATTTGTTAGAGTATGGTGACCTGAATTTAGTTTAACCCGGTGTGACAAATTGTGGTGAAAAACAAAAGTTGGATTTTTCATGAGATATGTGGTGGTGGCGGAGGGATCGGGCCGTCCCGTAACCCACCATTGATCTCGCCGGGAGTGCGGGGGTGGAGCCCCCGCGATACAAGCCGTTGTTGTTGGGCCGTTTAGTTTATTTTTTTAGCCTATAGGGTTTTATTTATGCCTATTTATATGATGCATTGTGTTAGGGCTTAATGATTACCGAATTTTGAGCCTCCTTAGCGTCTCTATTGTAATCTTTACGAATTTAGTGATTTTATTCTCCTCTGTCTATGGTTTTTTCACGTTTTAGGTTTCCACGTAAATTTTCTGTGTGGTGTTAGGGCTTAATGATTACAGAATTTTGAGCCTCCTTAGCACCTCTATTGTAATCTTTATGAGTTTAGTGATTTTATTCTCCTTTGTCTGTAGTTTTTTCACGTTTTGAGTTTTTACCTAAATTTTTTGTATGTTTTTTGTTTTTTGTTCTTTGTTTTTATCGCATTTATTTCGCAACATTATCCTTAGATGATTTTGGGTCTAACACGTTGCTATTATAGTGTCTTATTTGTCTATCCTGTTTGTTGACTTTTATTTTCAATAAAGTAATGTACACTTTCTTGTTTTTTAATGAATTGTTTGTGGATGGCCGATTTGTTGTCTTGCTAGTATTAACTTGTATATTCTCTAGGCGCTGCTCATGAGATGGCGTGGACACGATCGCTATTTTCAAGAAGAATTAAATTAAAAAAAAAAAGTCAAGTAGCTTAAGTTGCTGATTTTTAGACCTAGATGTGGGAGGATCACGTTCAAATAGCCATGGCAGAATTGTGTCCAGTGATATTTTCAAGGATTATATTTCAATTACAAAATAAGATACATGTTATGAAACAAAGTAAAGTATAACAAAAGATTAAAGAGAACAAGAGAGAAAGATAAGAGAAAATTAGAGACAAAACAACTTTCTATACTTTCACTTGTGAGAGATGAAACATACAAGCTTAGCACAACCTCTATTTATAGGCTAAGAATCATACTAGAGGTAATGACAATAGACATAACTTACATAGGTTTCATATACAATTAAGGGAGACATAATGCATAATATTACAAGGGATTTAATGGGGAGATAATATGGTCCAAATGTGAATTATAAATTTGCAATAAAATCTTTGCATGTAACTCATGGAATACCAAGGCATCCACACACATTTGATTCACAACACTCCCCCTTGGATGTTCACCATACAAAGAATATGCCTTATTAAAAACCTTACCAAGAAAAAACCCAATAGCAAAAATCTTGGTGAAGGAAAAAAGAGTACATAATTCTTGTATATTCTGCATTTGGGATTGCCTCATTAAAAATCTTGTCAGGAAAACCCAATGGGACAAAAACCTAGGCAAAGGGGAAAAGAGTACAATATGCAGTGTCTCATATCAGCATCTCTTTTTCAAAGATCTCTAAGTCAATGCATACCAATTTTGTATACCAATTTCTCAAATATTGTTATAGGAAGTGCCTTTATAAACAAATCTACCAAGTTGTCATTGAAGCAAATTTGATGTATGTCGATCTCTCCTTTCTTTTGAAGCTCGTGTAAAAGAATTTTGGTAAAATGTACTTTGTTATCTCTCCTTTTATGTAACCCTTTTGAGTTAAGCGATACGGGCTACATTATCTTCATACAACATAGTTGGACTTTCTTTGTTGAATAAAAGATTATATGTTTCTCTTATATGTTGCACCAGGGATCTTAACCATACACATTCTCGACTTTCCTTGTGAATTGCCAATATCTCAGCATCATTCGAAGATGCGGTGGTTAGGGTTTGCTTTGTTGAGCACCAAGATATAGCTGTATCACTATATGTAAACAAATAACCTGTTTGTAATCGTGCTTGATGTGGATTAGACAAATATCCTACATCCGCATACCCAATCAATTTCGACTTGAAGTCCTGTGCATAATACACAAAATACCTTTCAAAACAAGAAGTGATTAAACCAAAGAGCAATTAACACTTGTAAAAACTCACAGATTAAAGACTCATGCTAATAACGTGTTATAAACAAAGCAAAGTATAACAAAAGACTAAAGAGAACAAGAGAGAAAGACAAAAAAAAAAAAAATAGAGTCAAAGCAACTTTCTATACTTTCACTTGTGAGGGATGAAACATACAAGCTTAGCAGAACCTCTATTTATAGGCCAAGAATCATACTAGATGTAATGACAATAGATATTTTACATAGGTTTTATATACAATTAAGAGAGACATAATGCACAATATTAAGATGGATTTAATAGGGAGATAATGTGATTTAAAAGTGAATTATGATTTTACAATAAAATCTTTACATGTAACTTATGAAATACCAAGAGGTGGCATCCACACACACATGATTCACAACAGTACACTTTTTTTCTCAATTGTTTATTGTTTTTTTTCCCTATTTTGACAATCAATTTTTTGTAGATTGTTGTTTTGCTACTATTAAATTTAAATAATTTCTATAGTCCCTCACTAGGAAAAATGTGGGACTTGTAGTCTCAGACGGTCACTGCTTTTTGATAGAAAGCAAAAAGGTTTAAAAAAAAATTAGTCTTCTTGTGGGATTATAAGTTTACAAGAGCGTATGAAAACATAGTTTGAACTCAAAGTTTGAATTAAAAATACATTATTTAAATTTTGTGAGAAAAATACTATAACAAAACTGATAATTTAAAGTAACACTTTTTGTTTTGAATCAGCATTCTCAAACACACACGTAACGTCTTTTATGATCTAGATATTTTATCTCATTGAGGGGTAGCATTGGCAGAGGCAGGTATCATTGAGGGGTTACATGCCCCCGCTTGATATTTGAAAATTGTATTTTTACTTTACAACTTTTTCAAAAAAATTAGAATTATTTTTATTTTGAAAGAAAAATAATAATTGTGCCCTCACTTAATGTTTAAAATGTATTACTGTGCCCACTATTTTACAAGAAAAAATTAAATGTACCTGCTCAATCATAAAAATATAAAAATGTAACTATATATACTCAGTTGTTAAAAATACTATCTTTATTTATTTATTTTTAATAGTGCCTCTATTGAAAAATTGCCTAGCTCCGCCAACGAAGGGGAGACACTAATTGATCTTTCTTTTTGATTACTGCATTTTGGACCTTAGACTCAAAGGGCAAGTAGGAGTAGCCATGGCAGCAGCCTTGATCGTTGTTGTGGATAGTCTCCTAACAGCTATTATTTCTCAACTAGAGTCGTCTGATCACGGGAGACACTTCCCCGGCGAAAGATTAACTCCTTTAGAAAACACTTGCGGCCAAGGAAACAACATTCTTCATGTTGCGGCCAAGTACAAGGAAAGTACTGATGACGTAGAATCCATCCTAGCATCTCGTCCATTACTTGCGCACGAGACCAACGCAAAAGGCGACACTCCATTACATATTGCCGCGAGGTTGGGAAAATTGGATTTGGTGGAATGTCTAGTAAAATAGGCGAAGAAAAGGTTGGGAGTCGAAGCAGAGCACAAAGAGCTCTTGCGGATGGTGAATAACAAGGGAAACACAGCACTTCATGAAGCAGTGATGAACGGTCACTGCGACATTGCTGAGTTATTGATAAAGGAAGACCCAAAATTGACTTGTTTCGACAACGAGGATGGAGAGTCGCCCTTGTTTCTGGCTGTGGATGGCGGATATGAAAGAATTGCTCTCCTTGTCTTAGGCACCTTTCCTGAATGCTCCATCTCAGGAAGAAACGGCTTGTCTGTCATGCATGCATTTGTCATCCGCGGTCAGTCTCGTAAGTTCTCTTCAACTTTATTCTGTCTAGCTAGCTCAATAGACAAAATAATAGCCTTTAAAAGTACGTTTACTTTAGACGAGGATATAATGCAAAAGATTTTTAATTCTTCAAAAAAAAAACAAAAAAAAGCAAATAATTGATTGAATCTTTCATGGCGGATTACGCCCCTTGTCATGCGCATCTCATGTGTCATTGTGTTAAAAGAAAATAGCAGTATGTTTTCAATCAAACATGATTGGAGATGTTTAGTTTGAGGGAACTTGAGTAGTAAAATTGATGGATACGAGTGTTTGGTTTGGTTCGTTGGTAGGATTGGAAGAGGCAGTGGTTGTGATATATATTTGGTGGCCATAACAGAAATGGATGGGGGAATAAGAAATAGAGGAAACAAGAGAATGAGCTAGGGCTCACGAGTTGGTTGAGAGGCGTTGATCTCGAGTACAGGGCAC